>PVJI01000354.1:0-282310 GCA_004026765.1 Micronycteris hirsuta
GTCTGTGAAGAAGAGTTATGTTTCACTAAACTCAAAATGATAAATGAACTATTGATCAAACAAAGCAAAATAGAATATTTGAGGGACTAAAAGGTACACTAGGCTTCCTGAGGGATGATTTGGACTTCTTTGTTCAGGAAATATACTAAAATACAGAAAACAGACTCAGCAAGTGTATCATGGAAAGTATTTGTGAACGATATAGAAAAATGATAATTCATAAAAAGCTCACAGTATTGCTTCTTGTAGTCAGAGCACCTATATGCGTTATGCTTTAGAAGACGTATCACTATTAAAATTGTTTAATCTTTCTGGAGCTCAGTTTTGTCATCTGCAGAATAGAAACAAAAAATCCTACTCTCACCTTTTGGAGATGTGAAGCTCAAATGAAATGATATCTGTTAATATTGACTTTGTGCTATTCCCAGTACTTTCTCTGGGCAGGCCCGAGTAGGGTGCACGGGCTGCTGTAGTGCTGTGATCTTAAGCCAGCCTTCTCAGGAGAGAGAAATAAGCTTGTCGTTTCTCCACTTGAGGTTTCTTCCATGTAGCACTGCCAACAGGACAATAAGCAAGGCCATGTGGGTATTTATTATCATTTGATTTATCATAGACTGACATTGACCAAGGTCAGGGAGAAGAATTCACTTGGGCCCAGAAGCTCTCAACTAGGTTCAAGTCAACCCTTCTATAAATAACTTAAAGAGTGTTTTCCTGTCCCCTTCAGCCTTTGTAACCTAAATCTCAAGGTGGAGCTATGGTGAGCACTGCTAGTTCCACCTCTAATCACTATTTACTTCAATTGGGTACATCTTCTATTAGCAGATGTGGGAGGGGAGTCTTCATCAAGGCAACCCCAGAGGGTGTATGCCCAGGCTCTGTGGGACGCTCTGCCCCATGAAGTCACCTTCCAACTGTGTTCTCGGCTAATTCACTTATAGGATTTCAAGTATGTAAATAATTCATACTTTTCTCCTCTGTATTTTATTTACTTCTCCATAAAGTCTGCTGACCTGAATACATCCCCTTGAATTCATATATTCTTTTTTTTACAACTGACCTTAATATTTTTTCCTCCTTTGATACAATAAACTCCCCAACATATCTACGTAAGCTTCTCATAATGAGAGGCCATAAATAAACACGAGACCTTTATAAACCTGATATTGCTAACATTAGATTTGCATTTCTCATTTTAAACCTAAAACGTCATGCTGTCTGGACAATAGTTAGGATCCATTCTGTCTCTCTTGTTCCATGGTTTTAGCTCCAGCTCTTCTGCCTCATCCCCTCTTCTCCAAAAAGGTTTAAATTCTACCAACTCTGGTATTGTAATTTGCTGTAAACACTTCCTTAATCTCTCAGGCCTGGCATTTATTGTTTGTAGACTATATTTATTAATTTGTGCAAGAATTGCTTTGCAATGTTTACTTTGCTAGCTCTCTTGACCCTGTAATTATCTTTCATACTGTTTGGTTTTAGGTTAACATCACTGTTCCTCATCTTGGATTTTAACTTCTTGAGAACAAGAACTATTGATTGTACTCCTAGATAATCCCACCCTACTCTGTCCATTGCCTTCACTGAAGAGGCCCTTCAGAAGTGAGTGCTTATATTTTTTTAAACATGTTTTCTATATTTTACCAAAGAAAATTAAATGGGCTGGTGTTTCTTTAACTCTACCAAATGTTTTACTCTACCAAATGTTTTACTCTGAATATATATTTTTTAAATTTAAGATTGACTTCTTTTTAAATCCTCACCCAAGGACATCCTTACTGATTTTAGAAAGAAGAGTAAGGGAGGGTGAAAGAGAAAGAGAGAAATATCAATGTGATGGAGAAACATAAGTTGGTTGCCATTTGTAGGCATCCCAACCAGGGACTGAACCCGCACCCCAGGCATGTGCCCTGGGTGAGAATCAAACCCATAATCTTTCAGTTTGTGGGACAACACTCCAACCAACTGAGCAAAGTTGGCCAGGGCCTAAGATATACTTGTATTAATTGGAAAGTTAACAGACTAAATGTATGGGGGTGATGGTGATGATGGTGTAATAATTATCACCAATGTTCAGTAAGAATTTCCTATGTATCATGCTGTAGTATTCTAAAAAAAGAAAATAAAACAAACAAAAAATCCCACAAAAAAAAAAAACCATTTGGCCTTTGTTCCCAGTTCCTGGCACAGAGCTTCTGAAATCCTTGGAACTTCCTTAGTGAAAAGGGTATCTTTTGCTCTTTATAATGAGCATCTTTCCAAAATACCTGAATTTATGCTAATTAGATTTCTTAAGATAGGACTCTGAGATAGCTTTAGGTTGGGGGCTGGTGGCTGAAAAACAAAGTTGGAAGGTTCAGACCCATCCCCCAAACACTGAAGGAGGAGATGCTAGAGGCTGGAGATGGGGAGTTAATCATGTGGCTAATTATTTAATCAATCATACCTACACAATGAAACCTCACTTAAAAACTCTAAACTGTTGGCAGCAAAACAGCACCAGGTGTTAGACCAGTGAAGTCAGACGAAATCTTAGTTCAGCAATCTTGGGACTTAAGTTTTGGCTAGGAAAAAATTCACACTCAGGACTCAAACTAAACAAGAAAGTTTATTTAGAAAATCACAGAGGTAGTAGTGAGCTGTAGAAGAAATGGACCCAGGAAACAAGTTGCCGAGGTGAAAGAAGGGCCGTTGGAGCTTAGGAGAAAGGGAGAGGCAAGGAAAACACGCCTGAAGGAAGGGGGTGGGGAATAAGGCTGATGCGCTCTAATACTTTCTCGCTTTCTAGTTTTCTTGCTTTAGCTTTCCATTTGGGTCTTCTGTCCCACTGGCTTTTAAGGGTGGGGATTTTGTGGGCAGTCTCAGGGGAGGAGCTAATGGAATATTCATTAGCTTCCCCCCACCCTCACGGTGTGACCTTTCAGGGTCATGGTCTCCACTGATTGGTCAGCACCAGGGAAGGGGGTCATTAGTCAGTGCAGCTGGTCTTGATGTGAACATGGCGTCACTTTGTCTGGCTTTGCCGCTTTTCTGGGCTTAGAGCTAAAACACAACTGAAGCCAAAATGTTATCCCTAGGACATAATGCTTAAAGGAATGGCAGTGCAGGGGCTTGTATGGGGTCCTATGAGGCTATTTTCCTACCTCTTGTTCCTCCTCTAGGGACGTCTAAAACTCTGTAACTAGTGATATGCCAGGGGAGAAAAGATCGTCCTGGGTGTGAGGTTCTTGTTTTCCCAGTTTTGTCAGATGCTAGGTAACTGGGGCTTTCTACCACGGTGACCTTCTGTACCTGGCCTATCGTCCTTGCTCTGCTTCTGTCTGTTGGACTGCCTGCCACAGGACCATAAGGCTTAGGAAGCTTCCTTCAGTGAATACAACACACTGGTAGAGGGGTGAGCCTTTACTCACAGGGACTGAAACTCCTACACTCAGGACTCTTCCAGACCTTGCATCTTATGTCTCTTCAGCAAGCTGTTCATTGATTGGTATCCTTTCTAATAAAAATGGTAACTGTAAGTATAGTACTTCCTGAGTTCTGTGTATGGTTCTAGTAAATTATCAAACCTGAGAGGGGGTGAGAAACCCTGAAACTTGTAGTTTGGTGGGTAGAAGTATAACCAAATGTAGGTCCAGCTGCCTGCCACTTTGAAAACCAATACGTAAGAGGCAGATTCTGATATAAGGGAAAGTGGTTTATTCAGGTGCTGGCCTCTCAGAAAATGGGAGTCTTTTGTCTCAAAGCCCATCTCCCTGGGAAGATGGGAGACTCTTGTCTCAAAGCCCATCTCAACATCTCAGTGGAGGCAGAGGTTTTTATAGAGAGGGAGAGGAGAATCAGAACAAGGAGATCAAGGGAAGGAGTTGAGACATTCTCTACTTGCAGACCAGCACAGTCCATTCCAATAAGGCAAGTGATGGTCTGGTGTGCGTCATCCTGGTTTAGTCATCCCGGCTTCATGTCATCCTGGCTTTACATCACCCTGGCTCCATAGTTGAAGGTCAACAAATCTCCCAGAGCTGGGATGCTTGAGGGTAGGAGTCTGTGTTCCTAGGATTCTTACACAAACATGCTGTTTATCTACAAACTGCATATTAGTCAGAGTTAGAGTTTACAGAAACAATGCCAAAAGAATAATGGGGTGGGTTACAATTCCCCAGTGTTAAAATTTTCTGCTATTATAGAAGTGCGGGCAGCTTTGGGACACCCAGGACTTGGAGCTGGAATCTGAAGTGAGGGGCAGTCTTGTGTGACTCAGTCATTCACCTGTGGGGTCTGTGCTAACTCTGGGTAGTTAGTGTCAGAAGTGAATTAAATTGTTGGATACCCAAGCTGGTGTCAGAAAGTTGTATCAGAATTTACATGCTGCAGGGCTAAGCGCTTTCTATGTACCATCTCAGCTCATCCTCTCAGTAAACTCATGAGGTAACTGTGGTTATCATTATATTTTTATGCAAATTAAAAGGTCAGAGCACAGAGAGTTAATTCTACAAGATCAGAGAGGACTGATTTCTTGGTGTCAAAGTCCAATGGAGTAACACACTATGTTATACTGCCCCTAAGTATGACAAGTCTCATAAGGTGAAGATAATCCACTTGGTGATGGGAAAATAAAGGTATACTGGATACCTCTTTTGCTCATCTGCAAATCTTTTGGCCCCTCCTCTCACTCCACCTGCTGCCACAGTGACCAATTTGGGACCTGCGTTGAGCAATTTTGGAGTGCAACATCTTGTTCACACTAGCCACAATCCTTCTGTACAAATTCCCTTGGGAACTGCTCAACATCTACACATGTGAACCCAGATGAGTTGGGGTATGAACTTCTGACCAATGAGATGGCTTTGTGGGGGCTAAAAAAAATTATTATATTTCTCCTGCTTTCTAAGTTCTTCTGGCTGGGCTAATAACCAAATTAACAAAGACAGATTAATAGGAGAAAAATCAATGTTTAATATAGGCACATGAGGAATTCACACAAACATGATAAATCCATGAAAATTCCAAAGACAGTGAGGCAGCATTGGGTATATAAGACATTTTGGATAAAAGAGAAAAGGAGGGGCAGGATATTTCAGAAATGAGAATGGGTGATTAAGGGAATTCTTTTCACACGCATGAAAGAAGTGTAGCCCTGGGAATCATGCGTGTGAGCAAAATCTCCATGTGATTACATCTCCCAAGGCGGCATGCACAGATTCATATTTGTGGAAAAAGAATTCTTTGTAGGGGAATTTGGCTAACATATTTCTTAAAGATTTACTGCCTTGCTGAGTCTCTCCCCCCCTGGATCTAGGCGCTTATGCTAATGAATGCCTGGGGTTTTTCCTGCCACAATATTTATGGTTCTGGAGTAAACAGCCCTAGCTAGCTTGCCCTCATTTACATATCTACCCTCTTAATGTATGGCCCCGGTCCTGTCTACCACCAGACCTGAATATATAATCTATGCATAAGTTAATGAAGACCAATCTGATGCTCTGTGCCCCAAAGCTTCAATAAAACCCCCTGGACCCGAGGCTCGGGGCTCTCTCCCAGATGATGAAGGGGAAGCCGCGTGGTCCCGGATCCCTTTTCCTGCATATTTGGTGTGAGAATTATTTATAAACACATTCGGTCACGGTCACTACGGATTCTGCCTAGCTATGGATCCACAACAGGTGATTACGGGTAGTTGAGGAGGAGCACACATGGAAAGAAGTTCTTGCTAGGAGACTCAGAAACAATGAGACATAGTGGGTATCCCGCCAACAGGCACCTGCCTGAAGCTCTCTTGTTTACCACGCTTAATTCAAATTAGTCTAAGGTGAATATCCTAGATCTCCTTCCTGAAGCAAGTTTCTCTGTCTGACTCTCTTGGGCAGAAAACGGGTGAGGGTCAAAGCTTCTGTGTCCTTTGTTTCCTAATAAAGAGCTTAAAATCAAAAAGCAGCTTTAGGGTGGCAGAATGTTGGTCTCTTTACCTTGCCCGTCCCACATTCCTGCTTCCTTAGATTCTTTCCCAAATAAACTGCCTACATTTTTGCAGCCTCTGCTTTCCAAGGAAACTAGGTGAAGGGAATATACTATGAACTTCAGCCAGAGGGATACTGATGACAACTTACAAATGGCACAGCAGTAAATGGCCTTGCACGGAATTGAATGCTCCTGTCCGACCCTGATTCGCTGCTAAACAAAGTTATGTTGGAACTAATTCAACTGTTTCACATCATGGAATTTTCTGAAAGGGATGACCTTGAACTAATAATATCTAAAATGATTAATGGTATGGCAATTGAAAATTAACATCAGTGAAGATTGTTCATTAGAATTTATGGAAAAATTAACATGAAGAGACTTCAGAGTAGATATCCTTTTATGTGAGTTTGACATGTATTTTATTTTAAATAAAATTCTATTTTATTTTATTCTAAATCTGAAGCATTTAGAATAAAAACTTTTGATAAGTATTATTTGTCTAAAGAAGAGCAGTGGCCATATTATACTGAGGTTTGCATTCTCACCCTTTGGTGCATGGCACATAATAGACACTTAAACAAAAATGTATATTGAATAAATAGAATTATAAGATTGGTGATCAGAGGTTGTAGCGGGTTGAACTAAGGCCACCAAGACATATTCAATATGTCTTCGGTCTTACCCAGACCCTGCCATCTCTGAATGTGACCTTATTTGCAAAAAGGGTCTTTATAGATTTAATTAAGCAAGGGATTTGAGATAATTCTGGATTAATAGGGTGAGCCCCAAGTCAATGACAAATGTCCTTACCCTGGCTGGTGTGGCTCATTTGGTTGGAGTGTTGTCCTATAAACCAAAAGGTCATGGGTTTGATTTTTGGTCAGAGCACATGCCTAGGTTGAGAGTTCTGTCCCCAGTCAGAGTACATGTGAGACATAACCGATGGATGTTTCTCTCTTACATTGATATTTCTCTCCTCTCCCTCCCTCCCTTCTCCTCTCAATAATAATAATAATAATAATAATAATAATAATAATAATAATAATAATAATAATAATAATAGAAATGTCTTTATAAGAAGAGGAGAAGAAATAGACACGGGAAGTCCACATGAAGATGGAGAAAGATACTGAAGTTATGCTGCCACAAACCAGGAAGGCATGAAGCCATCAGAAACTGAAGAGGCAAGAAGCATTCTCTTCTAGACCCCTTCAGGGGTGCAGCCCTGCCAACGCCTTGATTTCAGATGTCCGACCTCTGGAATTTTGGTGATAAAGTTTGTGATAATTTGTTATGGCAGCCATAGAAAACAAATATAGAGGTATTGAAATAAAACAAAACATATAGCAAAACTAATAAAACATAAAACATAGTTTCAGCCATAAAACCATTCAACAATGATTGATTCAGGATATGCTATGTGCCAGGTATTTCTCTCAGAAAACATCAATAAGCAAAATAAATCAAAAACATCATAGAGCAAAATAGAGATCCCTGCATTCATGATGCTTATGTTCGAGCAATATTCTGAGAAATTGGTTTATTTGAAACTCCTTCATTCTTAGCCAAAATGTGTTTGCGTATGTACCTATGTCAGAACCAATTATTACACACGAGGTGTTAAAATGATAAAAATATCACTCAGAGAATGAAGATAGCATAACAACTCAGGAAGAACTTACTCCTCATGGAGAATGCGAGCCCTAGATTTCCCATAAAAGAGATGATTTTTTTAAACAAGGACAATGGGAGGAAGACATTCAAGATTTTATAATCTCCAGATTTCTCTTTAGCTAATGGGATAGATTGGTATTATCCTCTTAGCTGGAATGGAACACTGACTTTTTCTATGAATAGGCAATGATTCTGCTAAAGTGGAGCAGTATGCAGTTTGGAAAAAAATGAGGATTTTTTAAAAACATTTGTTTTTCTATACTACTTTTTAAAATAGAATATTCCTTAAATTTTGGCAGGTGTCATTGATCATCTGCCAGGGAGGACTAGCCAATAAACTAGACCAATGAGCATGTAACAAACCAATATTTAAGGATAGGTTTAGTTCAAAAGCTTGTGTGTGTGCATGTGTGTGTATTTTAATTTCTCTACTTGTGATATTCTACTGCCTTTTACACCATATGAATTTAATTAAATTTAATGATCTCAATCAATATAAACTTAAAAAGTCAAACATATAATTTTTGGCTAAAGTATTATTTATATGATTGAAGAAAATCATACCATATTCTGGAAAAAGCACTTTGGTTTCCAGGTGCTCTAATACTACAACAATTCTGAGTCCTTCTGGGTTAGCATCAATCAGCAAGCAGATCATAGCTCTAAAATATTGGAAAGACAGAGCATAAGGTGAGAAACCAAATCCTGTAAAAGTAATAATTTGGTGCTTACAGATGAATCACAACACTTTCTTACCTTTCGACATGTTAGTATTGCATCTAATGTATATGAATTTAACTTTGCAAACACACACACACACACACACACACACACACACATCCTTTTAAATTGGGGTCTGACATTCTGCTCATCGAGGGTGAGCCCCATGGTCAGTGAGTCAGTGTGAGGAAGGAATCTTGTTCCCTCAGTTTCCTAAATCCCTGAATGTGGTATGTGTGTATGTGTGTGTTTCTGTGTTCCTGAGTTTAATATAATTTTTGTGTTTAATGGTACCTCATTTTCATACAACATGTCCTCTGATTCCAAGCCAACCTCTGTCATAGGCCTTTTCTTAGGCCTCTGATTGTGTTAAATTGTTTGAAAGGCACACAGAATGTCCTTAGGGGCAATTCGGGGGCTTTTCAAAATTAAATTGATGTTGGAATTTCTGTCTCATATAGAATCTAAAATAAAAATAAAAATAAAAAGAATCTGTTGAATATTACTATTACAGCAGGTGCTCAGCCAGTTAGATATTAACAAAAGAGAAGGGGGCCCTGGCCAGGTAGCTCAGCTTGTTAGAGCATCATTCTGATACCTGAAGGTAGTGGGTTCAATCCTCTGTCAGGAGTCAACCAATGAATGCATAAATAAGTGGAACAACAAATCAGTGTTTCTCTTTCTCTCCCTACCTCTAAAAAGTCATTTAAAAATAACAAAAGAGAAGGGAACAAAACTAGCTAAGCCTAAACTTGATTAAGTCTGGAAGTTACAGATTCAGATGCCCCAGGGGACAGCCCACATTCTCCCCCAAAGGGGATTTAATCCCTGGGTAGCAGGCAGGACGTAATGTCAGTTTTCCAATCTCTCCACGACACAACCAGTCCCTTTCAATAGATTATTGGGGTAAGGAAGAACCAGTTAAGGGAAAAATTCCTTTGCTGGGCAGATGTTCAGCAGGAGCCAAAATGATGACCAGAAAGGGGAGGAGTCTAACCTGGGGAATTCTAGAGAAAAGATCATATAGGATAAAGGATATAGAATCCCAAAAAATCCAAGAAAGAGATTGGATAGGAGGAGGGTCCAGCACAAGGCCACAAAGAGCCAAGAAACAGATTGGTTAGCTTGAAAAAAAGCCTGCTCTTTCCCAAGCCTTAGATAACATAATCAAAGCTTAATAAAGGCCCGAGGTTCATTTGTTCACTTGCACACTCTCTCTCTGTAGCTGCTCTGCAGGTCTGGGTGTAGCAGCCATGTGGCACCAAGTGCATTGCTGGCTGGAGCCAGAGGATGAGAGAGACTGGGCTGGGCTGGACTGCTGGAGCTTCAGCTGCCAATGACTGGGTAGTGGTATAGCATCTCTGGACCCTGGGGAAAAGCATGGGACTGAGAACCCAGGTCTTGGTGAGGACAGCCATGAGACTGAGACCCCAGGGCTTGGGCTTCTTTTGCAGCAAGATGGAGCTGAGCCACCTGGTCATGGATTATACATTGCCTGAGCCTTTCCTTTGTTTTTGCTTCAATAAATCCTGCCACGATACTGCCCCTTCTCCTTTGTATGTATCCTTGAAATGAGTTTCCTATGTTAATATGAAAGAGTCCTGTTTCCACTGGCAACATTAGTATATTAAACAAAACCAAGAATATAAAAAATGATGACTGCAGCCCCAGCAAACAGCTTGACTGCAATCTCACAAGAGATCCCAAGCCAGAACCACCCAGTTAAGGTACTTCTGGAGAAACTCTGAGAAAATAAATGTTTGTTGTTTTAAGCTGCTAAATTTGGGGGGTAATTTGTTATGTAGCAACAATTAACTAATAAAATAGGTATTATGGATATGAAAAAAAAATGTAGGATATTTGCCTACATTTGATCAACCTGGTTCACACGGGCTGTCCTGCCCTGACAATTACCTAAGGCTCCATCCCATCCAACTTACAGGCACATTTTTCCACATTAGGCCACGCTACTGAGACAGGGAGTCAAAGCAGCTCTACCTAATGCATAGAAACAAACATAGGGAGGATGTCAAAATGAGGAGACAAAGAAATATGGCCCAAATGAAAAAATCAGAACAAAACTCCAGAAAAAGAACTAAATAAAATGGAGGTAAGCAATTTTACTGATGCAGAGTTCAAGGGTGCTCAAGGAACTCATAGGGTACTTTAATAGCATAAAAACAAAACAAAACAAAACAAAACCCCAGGCAGCAGTGAAGGTTATACTAAGTGAAATAAAGAAAAATTTACAGGGAACCAACAGTGGAGCGGATGAAGCCAAGAATCAAATCAATGATGTGGAACATAAGGAGGAAAAAACATTCAACCTGAAAAGCAAGAAGAAAAAAGAATTAAAAAAAAAATGAGATAGGATAAGGATCCTCTGGGACAACTTCAAATGTATCAACACTCAAATCATAGGGTGCCGGAAGGAGAAGGGAAAGAGCAAGAAATTGAAAGCTTATTTGACAAAATAGTGAAAGAAAGCTTCCCTAATTTGGTGAAGGAAATAGAGATACAAGTCCAGGAAGCACAGAGAGTCCCAAACAAGAGGACCACACCAAGACACAGCATAATTAAAATGCCAAAAATTAAAGATAAAGAGAGAATTTTAAAAGCAGCAAGAGAAAAACAGAGAGTTGCCTACAAAGAAGTTCCTGTAAGACTGTCAGCTGATTTCTTAAAAGAACTAGAAGGGACTGGCAAGAAGTTTTCAAAGTGATGAAAAGCAAGGACCTACAACCTGGACCAACTAAGCTATCACTTAAAATTGAAGGGGAGATAAAGTGCTTCCCAGACAGTGTGAAGTTAAAGGAGTTCATCATCACCAAGATACTATTATATAAAGTGTTAAAGGGAAGTATTTAAGAAAAAGAAGTTGACAACTATGAACATTGAAACGACAACAAATGCTCAACCATTAACAATTGAATCTGAAAAACAAACCAAGAAAACAACTAGAACAGGCTCAGATTCACATATATGGAGATCATTTGGAAAATTATCAGCTGGGAGATGAAGAGGGAAAATGTGCAGGGATTAAGATGTATAAATTGGTAGGTACAGAATAGACAGGGGATGTTAAGAACCGTATAGGAAATGGAGAAGCCAAGGAACTTATATCCATGACCTACAGGCATGAACTAAATGGGGGAGATTGTTGGAGGGAATGGAGGGTGATGGATGGAGGGGACAAAGGGGGGAAAGTTGGGACAACTGTAATAGCATAAGCAATACGATATATTAAAATAAACTACATTAAAAAAAGAAAGAATTGGAGTTGGGGCTGGGTATGCAAAGGAGGGCTGCTGGCTTTTACTGACTACTTACTCTGTCTTATGTATTTTATTGTGGACAAAGGCCACATACTAACCTGACGAGCTCAGGGGAAGCATGTATACGGCCTTACAAACTCAGAGACCTAAAATAACCACAAAGGATGGTCTGAAATTAAAACTTATTAACTAAAAACAGTTTATGGCAGGTAGTCACATTATAGACTCAAATCTTTCCTGACAAAAGTCAATTTTTATCTTAATTAAGCCTGTCTACTGTCTTTTTGCATCTATGATAACATATCTTTGGAATGTCCAATTAATTTCCTTTTTCTGAACCCCTCAAGCACAGGTACCCCACCACAGGGAGACCACAAATCCCCTCATCGTTACTGTTATCATGTTAATTGTTGACCATTAATTATCCCAAACCCATTCATATAAAAGAAGTATGTGTCCATCATTTTACTTTCTATCCAATCCCAAAGTTTGCCTGGCTTTGCTTTCTACTGTCTTCCTAATCTATCACCAATGGATTTTGTATAACTTACGCCTTCTCTCTGGATTGTAATGTATAAAGTAAGGTGCAAAACTGCCATTTTCCGGAGCACTTTCTCAATCCATTGAGATTCTGCTTCCCAGTAATTGCTGTCAACTTGGCTCAAAAAAACTCACAAAAATTCTCTACAGGTTTGAATATTTCTTATGTTGACATTAAATACATGATCTTACTCAGACTTCACATTAATTATATTAAGTAGGTATAATTTTCTTTACCTTTTTAGATGGGTACCTGAGGGCCCATAAATGGTGGAGCTAGGAATTGAATACATGAGCTACTTTTTTTATCCTGTTTCACCAGGTTGTACCAGAGTCTTCTCCCGGTGAACATCAAGTCAGGAAAAGCCTTTTCTTTTTCATTATTCTACAGTATTTGGTAAAGTTGATCGCTAAGACTATGCTGAAGGTCATACTCTCTGGCCTGTAGTAGATAGTGACTTGGATTTTCTTACTAATCAACTGCTATCAGATACCTGTTACAATTTTATAGGCATTGGGCAAATATTTCAGAAAGGAGGAGGAATTAAGCAGTGAGTAAAAGTAACCTAACCAATAGATTGTGTCCCCCTCAGTTCCTTAACTTTATAGACAAGGAGTGCTTTATAATCTTGTTAACTTTCCTGAAGTAATCAAAATGAAAATGATTACTGACTGTCATGTTTACCTTGAGAGTTACAATTATGTCCAAATTTTTAAAATCTTTGTATAATTAAGAATAAGCACAAGACATTTTTCTTTCAAGGAAAAAAAAAAGATGGTTGAAATTCCTTCAAGAACATAAACTTCAGCATAACTCTTATTGCTAATTATCTCTAATTCTGGGACATTAGACTTGTAAAACTGAGCTGAAAGGAAAACGGTTCTTACTTGAAGGGATCAAAACTTGGCCACCTTAAAGGTGTTTTTTGGCATATTGATTTCAAGTGTTTTTTAAAAAACAAAAGACTCAGAAAGAACCTTTAATCCTCCCTCCCTTTCTTACCCATGAGGTTCACACAGAGAAACCTACATCCTTAAAGGAGATTTTAGGATGTTCACTTTAGCCTAATTTGAATTAAGTAAATAAAGGATTCTTAGGCAGGAGCCTGTTAGCTAGTAGCCCCCTGTGTCCCATTGTTTCTGTCACTAGAGAGAACTTTCCTTCTATGTGTGTTCAGCTCTTCCTTAACTACCTATAGTTGCCCATTCTTACCTCTGAAATCTGATATCCTGCCCCCCTCACCTACTTGTCTCCTTGGTTCAAAAATGTCTTACATACCCCATGTTGCCTCACTGTCTTTGCTATTTTCATGGAATTATCATGCCTATGTGAATTCCCCATGCTCATATATTGAGCTTTGATTTTTCTCCTGGTAATCTGTCTTTGTTAATGTGGTTATTAGCCCAGCCTAGAAGAATTTAGAAGATGGGAAGAAAAGTAGTAATATTTTTTTAGCCTCTATGTACCAGACATGGAACAGTTAGAAAATGGCCTAGACTTGGATAATTGTATAGCCAAAGTAGAGAGACATCTACTTTTGTACCTCAAGAGGTAGGTGAAAAGGTCACCCCACCAATAATCCCTTTATTGTTTTGCTAAGACACCTACAACTCTTATGATTAGAATCATTCCTTTCATTTTCTACAAGGCTTAATCCTAAATGTGCATGGGTAAGGGCTACAGGATCAGGAAAGCAACAACGACAACAACAAAAACACACACCCGGGGGCTTCCAGTATGAGCAAGTCTGCATAAGTAAGCATCTTCCTTTTTCAGTTCCTGAAAACCGTACAAAATCTTCAAGGAGAATGAAAAAGCAGCCCCGTAGAGTCCATCTTTTGTGAAAGTAAGAGACTATGACTCATAGACTGTAAAATAAATAAAGCATCAGAGAGGGAGCAGCAGCTGAAGAAAGAGGAAGAAAAAAAGCAAGAGATTAGTTAAAGAATCCAGAGAAAAATGGATCTCAGAAAGCACTGCCATATACTTGCTGAAGGTGATAGGCTCGCCCTGAAGTGACTATGGGCAACACAGGAGTGTTACGACTTACAAAAATTGGAGTGAAGAAGATAACAGTTTGAATAGATATGCTGATTGTCTCATCTACAATAACTCTGATTTAAATGATATAATTAAAAGCTGATTAATCAAGTAATAGAAAAACTCATTTTTTAATAATAGAAAGGTAATATTATTGATTTAAGTTGGGTGGTAAATGAGAGAAATGGAATGGGGAAGAAAGAGGAAACACTATTTTTATTGTGTCTTGTAGCATAAGACTCTTATGCTCCAATTAAATGAATTAGTAAGTGTAATCATCAGGACAGAATTGCAGAACTTTCTAGAACTCAGAGCTACACAGAGAGTAAACCAAAGGAAATAGGCTACATAAAGAAAGTCTTTAAAATACATAAAAACAGAAAATGTGAGACATTGTGACAAAATCAAAACCAAATGTATATGCCATTTCAGTAAATATAAATGGGTTTAACCTACATGTTAAAGGAAATCTAAATTATAAAGCAAATACAAACTCTATGTCATATATGAGACACACCAAAATGATTCAGGATTGTCAAAAATAGGGACAGCAAATTATTAGAAAAAGGCTTATTTACAAAAAAACCCAGGAATTATGATTATATTGAAAAGGTATAATTGAGCCCAAAAAGCAATGAGAACTGTGGGCATTTTATAATTTTGAAGGGTACAATGCATATAAAAATATATGTAATGAGTATCTAAGTATCAAATAACAAAGCAACAAAAATCATAAAGCAGAAAATATAGAAAATAAAAAGAAATAGAACCACCCTGGTAGTAGAGGATTGCAAATCACATCTTTGGTCTGTAATTGCTTGAGTGGATGAAAAATACAGGGATAAGTGGAAAGTCTAAATAACATAACTTGAAATATATATATATATGTGTGTATATATATATATATATATATATATATATATATATATATAACTATACCCTAAAAATAGAGCATATGCATTCTTTCTGTCAGTGAAATAGTCATAAAAATTGACCACATTAAAAAAATGTAGGGCACAATAAAAAACCTCATTAAATTCCAAAAAGTAGAAGTACTTGAAAGGCTTGAATGAGTGAATGACTATTTCTTGAGCACTTAACTGTGTTTCATTTTGAGTTCTCCTAGAAAACAGATCCTGAGACAAGGATTTGAGAATAATGTGGAAAGTGATGGTTTTGAGATTATTTAGGGGTTGAAGGAAACACAAATTGAGTATTTTGTGAGACAGGGAACAGAAAGGAGCCAGTGATAGGTTTCTTACTGAGCCAGCACCTGCTATAAATGTCTGGAGCCTCATTATGCTGGGAAAACTAAAAAAGCTGATGTAGAATACTTCAGGCTTATCCTACTTGAGAGCCAAAGAAACTAGGACATTTATACACCCACTCCCAGGGGCCTCCGGAGGACAGTGAAGCCCTTGGTGAAAGAGGTGCAGAGGTTGGCTATTAAGTTGGGCTGGCGTGTACTGAACTATTAAAAGACATAGGAGCATATAGCATCTGATCTTCAGTGTGTGCAAGTGTAGCATTAAATCACTGGGGAAAGTTAAAAATCAGATGGGTGGGTTTTTCGGGGCACACCATCTGTATTGAGCAAAAGTATAACATCAGAGGTTTTTTTCCAAAGCTCCCTTGTCTTGTTTTCTATTGTTATTTTTTCCCAGACAGAAACCTTCTCTGTCAGTTGTTGTACAAATGCTCCAGTTTTCACTAGACTAGACTGCACAGTCCTTCAATTACTCAGTCTTGTCTTGATTATGTCTGCAGCCCTTGTTAGAACAGCTTCCCCAAACTACGCTAATTCAGGTAGCATTGGATGCAGAGTTAAGTTGTGCTATTCTAGGCTTGTTCCTCCTGTTTTTCTTTGTAATTTTCCCTTGCTTTTCTCAAAAAAGATTTGCATTAATTTTGTAATATGGCTGGTGGGTGCAGGGAGGGACGTAAATGAAAGGGACTGGGAATATTTTTGTAATGTGAAAAATATAACGCAAGTGGTAAAACAAAATATTTAGCATACAATATGGTTTGAACACCAGTCAATTTTCATAAAATCTTGACTGAATACTAGGTTTCCATTTTTTGCCAGGGTTAACCCTTCAGTAACTGTTCCTGGGGCTCCAAGGTGGGACAGGCCAGGATGACTGGGGTAACCTACAAATTATCTAAAGGGCTCATAGCCATGGCTCATTACCAATTGGTATTTAAATATCCTAATATTTGAACAAATTGTGAGTACTTGCTGAAACTCAGCCCTGAAACCTAGATAAATGTTGTCAATATTTACTTCTTTGAATTGGGTTTAGGATGGCATTTTGCCTATACCTGCTTTGCAGATGGGAACCAGGGAATGTACACAATCTCCCAAATATCCACAATTCGCACTAGTTGTGATACAGTGATTGTGGGAGGAATGACCTCTCAAGAGGCAACATAAACTGGATTAGTCTAGACTGATGCCTAAAACCCTTGATCCAATACTATTCCCAAACAATAATTTAGCTGTGTGTGTTTATTCCTCTATTTTGTATACAAGGCTATCAAGGTAAAGTTACCAGCTACTTTTTCTTAAAGTGCAATCCCCTGATGTGGGCCACACATAGCAAATTCCTGAAAAGAAATACCAGAATATGGATGGGCTTAATATCAAAATCTGAGTTGATATTTTTTTTAAATTCAAAGAAAATGAATGATTTGGAATGCTGAAGACTTAAATAAGCCATGAGCTTTCTTCTTAGAAATAAAGAACTTGATGTTTCTTGGTTTTCAGTATATGTATCTGTGGATGAAAAGGAGACTGTTAATGGTGAAACAAAACCAGGTGTTACTAGCAATTGTGAAATAGGTAGAAAAAAATGTTTCCCAAAATTGCTCCATTGAGTCAAGCCCTGCTGGAACAAATTGCTCCATTGAGTTAAGCCCTGCCAGAACTATGGCAGTTATCAATATGTGGTTATAAAACAATGGTCCAGAAACTAACCTGACTCCCTTTAAGTTTGTTTTTCAGATCAAAAGCCAAGCCATGTCTCTTCCTGCATCCAGTTATAAGTGCTGAAAGATCCCAGAATCCCTCACTTGGTTAGCATGTACCTGGATATCAGTGTTCCAAAAAAAAGGAAGAGCTTACACCCTGATTGGTTAAAGCCAACAATGTCAATGTTCCCAAGGAATAAAACCCCCTAAGTCTGGTATTCTGGGCACAAAACTCAGGACTTTATCTCTGTATTCTCACCCTCTGCAGAACCTCAATAAATCTGCCTTTGCTTTTTTCAGTGTCCCTGGTCTAAATTCTTTTATATCAGGAAACAAGAACCTGAACTTTTTGGTAACATTTGGACCTCCATTCAGCAATCTCAGTACTTGAGTTCTGACTAAGCATGAATTCAGAGTCAAGACTGAAATACAAGCAAAAGTTTATTTAGAAAGTCACATAGATAGACGAGGTGAGCCATGAAAGAAGTGAGCCATCTGAGCTGTGTGGACTCAGGAAACAAGTTACAGAGGAAAAAGAGAGGCCCTTGTAAGTTAAGAGAAAAAAAGTGAGGGTATATGTGCCTGAAGGAAGGCGAGGGGAATAGCTATGAATGCGTCAGAGAGAGCCGCCCTGGGTCTTCTGTCTTAAGGGTTTTTAAGGGCAGGGGGTTTATGGAAGGTCCCAGGGGAGGATCTCAATAGAATATTCATCAGTTTTCTAAGTGTGTCCTTTTAGGGTCCTGGTTTCCATCGATTGGCTGGTGCCAGGACAGGGGGTCATTAGTCAATGCAGCTGGTCCTGATGTCAGCCATGGTATCGCTTTGTCTGGTTTTGCTACTTTACTTGGCCTGGAGCTAAAACACAACTAAGGACTAGGTGTTATCTGTAGTTTGACCAAAACTCTGTATCCTGGTCAGTAGATCCAAGGCTTTGTTCCTAGTATTATTTGATGTGAGTCAGAACCTCATTGTCCTGAGGGCTTAGTGCTTCAGGGAATGGTGTGCAAGGGTATGTATGGGAATCTTATGAGTTCATTCTCTGGCCCCCTTGTTCCTCTTGTAAGGGGGTCTACCACATGACAAGGGACATTCTAGGGAAGAAAAGGTCAGGGAAGAGTCTGAACAACATAACCAGGGATAAGGAAGATCAGGGGGTCTAAACTGTATGACTAGTGATACTCTAGGGAAGCCAAGGTCATCCTGGGTATGAAGTCCCATTCTTTAATTGTTCATTGCTAAGCACCTGAGGCTTTCCTTTCTGGGGACCTTTCCTTTCTGGCCCATTGTCTTTGTTCTGCTCATGCTCATTCAGCTGCCTACTATAGGACTATATACTAAATCTGACAAGCTCAGAGGAGGCCTTCTTGGTCATCTTACAAATTCAGAGAATGAAAGTAACCACATAAGATGGTCTGAAAAGAAAACGTTGTCATTAAAAGCAAGTCGTGGCAGCTAGTTGTGTTCTAGGCCAGTATCTTTCTTAACAATGGTCAATCTTTACCTTAATTGAGCCTGTCTACTCTCTTTTTGCATCTAAGATAAAAATCTTTTGGAATTTTTCCAGACCCTTCAGGGCAAAATCACTGCACAAGAGCAGGAGACTGCAAACCTCAATTGTTATTGTTATCATGTTAATTGTCTACTGCTAACTATTCTATAGCCACAAATGTACAAGAAGTATATGTGTTTGTTTTGCTTTACATTTTATTCAATACCAGAGAATTTCCCCATTTTGATTTCCTCCATATTCTTAATCTATCACCAAAGAATTCCAAGTAACCCATCTTATATCTCCTCCTTTGTAATGTTTAAAACAAGGTGCAAACAGACATTTTTCTGGAACATTTTCTCAGTCTGTTGAGAGTTTGCTTCCTGGCAATTGTCATCAGTTTGGCTCAAATAAACTCATAAACATTCTTATAGGTTTGGACATTTCTTATGTCAACACAACGATTCTGAAGGAGATTCCGAGATCTATTATTCTGTCAAGCTGACTAAATCATGCAGAATGCAATGCACATTGCACATAATATTCAGCCATGTATGCATTTTATATTCAGTCATGTATTTAAATTCTAATGTGCCTTTTCCCTGAAGAAAATTTTATTTCACTCTCATGTTTTTTTATTAATATTATGGCAAAGAAAAAATATTATCCGAAACGTGAAAGAAGGGGAAGAAAGATTGCATCATCTTCATTTTGATTTCCTGTTCCTAAGTCAGAGGTTGGTAAGCCTTTGTTTTTTCTTTTCTGTAAAGGGCCAGATAGTGGACAATCCAGTCTGCTGCAATGATTCAACTCTGCAGTGAAAGCAGCCATCTAGAATACCCAAGGAAATGGCAGCGTCTGTGTTCCAATAAATTATTTACAAAAACAGGTGGTGAGTTAGGCCTGTTATAGTTTGCTGACTCTTGCCCTAGAGTCACATCATATGCACGTTTATTTGATTTACTGCTTACTATTGCAGGGACCAAAATTATGCCACCTTGAAGTTGCTTTTAGGGATATTTATTTTAAGCTCTTTATTACAAACCAAAAGATTCAGAAAGAACATTTTACCCTCTTCCTACCCAAAATTCAGACAGAGAAAACTGCTTCAGGAAGGAGAGTTTAGGATGATGCTTTAGCCTAATTTAAATTAAATTGGTAAACAAGAAACCTTGAGGCAGGTACCTGTTAGCTAGATACCCCTATGTCTCATTGTTTCTGAGTCATCTAGCAAGAACTTTCCTTCCATGTGTGTTCAGCAATTCCTCAACTACTTGTAAGTTACCCATTTGTACTTCTGAAATCTAATGCCCCATTCCCTCCCTTTTCTCCTTTGTCTGACTGATAGGGGAACTCAAAAGTTAAAGATTTTAGCTTTAGTCATAGTTGATAGGCTTAAGTGATTAATGCATGTGGAAAGCTGTCATTCCAGGAACTGGAATGCATGACCAGAGGTCAATAAGCAATTCAACCTTTGTGTCCCAGGGGTCTGCTAGTGACAGTGAGGATGGTATCTGAGCCACTGTGCTCCAGAGAAGGGATGTCTGTGTTGCAGATAAAGACATTTTGATCAACAGATAAAAAAGTACTAGGAAAATTGCCACCATACTGCAACTCTAATTAACCTTTTTTTCCAAACCCCTTATGTACCCTTTTTTCTTCTTATAAAAGGTCAGCTTGAGATGAGATGTTAAGATGGTTTTTGAGGGTACATAACCTGCCATCTTCTCAGATCACTGGTGTCTGAATAAAGCATCCATAAACATTCAATCCTTGTCTCTCCTTATTGGTTCTGGTAGTGACAGGCAGCTTGACTGCCAACTTTTCCAGTTTCACAAAATGTTTTATATACTTAATGTTACCTCACTGTCTTTGGAATTTTCATGGATTTATCATGTCTATGTGAATTCCCTACATGCATGTATTAAACTTTGATATTCTCTTTTTATTCTGTTTCTGTTAATTTGGCTATTAGCCCAGCAAGAAGAACTTAGAAGGTGGGAGAAAAAGTATTAATATTTTTTCAGCCCCCACACTACTAATTAGGGCTCAGACAATTTGCAACTCTGTAAAGTTGAACGCTCCTTTATTGAAAACTTATAATAAGACAAGCTAGTAAGCCAGGACAAGTGGAATAGGAAAACTGAGACAGATACTTAAATGGCTAAGCCATTTCCAGCCATCTAGTAAATTGCAAACTCCTGTCTTTCCTAACCAAGGACACTTAAGAGTAAACAGCTTATACTTCTCCTCACCAGCCAAAGGGTAAATAGCTTAAATCACTCTACTTAGGGAGATAAAGTGCAGAAATTCAATTGGTGTCATTTGTGTCAACCACACCCAGGAGAAATGAAGAAGTTAAGGAAACAAATCTCATTTTGGCCATCAGCATAAAGCTGATGAATATTTTATTTTTTAAGAGATTTTATGCCAGGCTGGTGTAGCTCAGTGGATTGAGTGCGGGCTGGGAACCAGAGGGTCCCGGTTCGATTTCCAGTCGGGGCACATGCCTGGGGTGAGGGCCATGTGAGAGGCAACCATACATTGCTCTTTCTCCTTCCCTTCTCTCTCTGAAAATAAATAAATTAAAAAAAAAATAAAAAAAAGATTTTATTTATTTATAAAGAGAGAGGAAGATAGGGAGAAAAAGAGGGAGAGATACACTGATTGGATGCCTAACCCTCTCGCACACCCTCAGCTGGGCACCGGCCTGCAACCCAGGCCTGTGACCTGACTAGGAATTGAAATGGCAACCCCTCAGTTTGCAGGCCACCACTCAATCCATTGGGCTACACCAACCAAGGCTAATAAAAATTTTATTGAGATCTTTCTCTAAGGCCACCCCTAAACTCCAAGCCATTAAAACCCTCAAGACAGAAGACCCAGGGCACATTCTCCCAATCAGGAGCACCCCCATGCCTTTCTTCCCCCTTAGGTGTGCATCTTCTAAACGCTAAGGGTCCCCAAGAGACGTGCAACCAGGGGAGTAACATGGCAGCTTGTCCAGTGCTAACCCCCTAAACCTGTCTCCAAGACCTCCTTTTCTCTGACTTTCCAGTGAGAGAAAGAAGCCCTACCAAGGGCAATTTCTTTCCTATAACATTTCTAGAGAGCCAAAGCAACCCTGCTTAGGCTTTCCTGTTGCTTCTTCTATCTTTTGACTTTCCAATGAACCAAAGCAGCTCACCCAGTCTCTGTCCTCTTGCTTCCTCTATCCTAAGCCATTCCTTGTTTAACTGTCCCCAGCTTTAATAAATGTGCTCTCAAAATCACTTGGACTCATGTTATGAAATCTTTCCTGCACTATAGGCTGGCCTGAGGCACACCACTCCAAGCCCAGTCCCTTTCTGGAAACAATAAGATAGAAATGATTTTTGTCAATATTATACAAATAATTTTTGTCCGAAAGCAATTAAAATTAATTGCCTAATAGTAACACAAATCATTTTTATTATGTAGATGAGTTATGCCCAAAGGTTATGGTCTTGTTGACAGGACAATAAAAAATTTTGCATCTCACTTTGTGATTTATTGTGACAGGAATTCTTTTTATCCACATGATAAAAAGGTAAGCCCCGGGAATTCCCGAGTTTCGAGCTAGCTCCGAGAAAAGGAACACTCCCATGCAGGCTGGCATAAAAATCATGTTCGTGGAAAAAGGAATTCCTTGAAGGGAAATTGGATTAATTTACTTTCTAAGACTTATCAACTTGCTGGGACCCTTCTCCCGGAACCAAGGGATTATGCTAATGGCTGCCCGGAACCCCTTGCATAGGTGATGAATAGCCATTCCCATTTTACTGTGTCCTGAGCTTCCTAATAAAAACCCGGTTAAGCTACGCTCGAGGCTTTTTCCTGAGATATAGGAAATGGTCCCGTGGCACCGGGCTTTTCTCCCAGCGTGTCTTGGTGTGAGATTTTTTCACGCGTCCGGTTACGGTCCCCACAGATTTCGCTGGGACGAAATCCCATCAACAATTTATTGCAGCATTCTTCCTTTTATTTAATCATCAGTTCCTTGAGTCTCGTTTTGAACCAACTTTGTCACCCTGCTGCTTCCCTCATTAAGGTGTTTAATAAACCTTTGATTTCTGCTCATTACAATTTTACATCAGAATTGTATTATGTTAAACACTTTGAAAATTATCCTGGATGTTGTTCTGTTAAGATATTTACCTATATTAAATTCTATGTTCCTGTCCATTTGTAAACAGGAAGGGTAAGAAAAAAGTGTCCACTTTGACTTCAAAATCCAATTCAAGACTCTAAAGTTATCTAACCTAGAGCTGAAGACAAGCAAAAAACATGTGAATATAATGAGGAAGAAATGGGATCCTTGGACAGAGCAGACATATGACTAAATACCAGGATGTGGCTTGAAGTTTCTCAAGTAGAAAGTATAGGAGACCAGAATATGCCACGCCAATATATGCCTCTTTAGCATAACCATTATATAGAGCTAATTATTTTGAGAAAAAGCAGACACAGGGGAAATTCTAAAAACAGAATATAAATTTCCCTTTCCTAAGGGAAATCTACATTTATGAATAAAATCTCCATTTGTAAAGGTGTTTTCCTTTCTGTACCAGATAGAGAAGGGTGACTCTAAATCACTAGAGAGTCTTATCAATAGAGAAGGCGCTGACTTGAGTCTGCACAACAAACTTTTTTTCTTTACAAACTTGCCCTGGCCACCTTTACGTAACTCTCGCCTTTATCTGCCTCTCACCCTTCTTCCCTCCTTTCAGCTGAAGCTGGCATTTAGGTCCAAGATCTAGCCACCTTTTTGAGTTACTAATCCCTGAGTTCCTCCCATGTGTAAAAGAGATATACATGTTAATAAACTTCTGTTTTTCTCTTGTTAATCTGCTTTTTGTTACAGAGACTGAAGTAAAGAACCTAGAAGAGTAGAAAGAAAATCTTTTTTGTCCTCTCTTACCAAAGCATATGGCATGTGGTTCAAATTCTGGTAGGATAATGTGCACAGAATAAACCTCTTGCATCATTTTCTACTTTCTGGCAACATTTATCTCAAGATGGCAGGTATTTTTTCTACTGGAAGTTGTCAGCGTACTTCTCTGACGCTACCTTTACTTTCGTAAGTAAAAATGCTACACAGTTAAAGTAACTTTTCAGTGTAAGCCACAGCCATTCATTAAACACCGCCTCCCCACCTTGTCAAACACCCTCAGGGGAATTTGAGAATCACCACTCCTATCCCCGCTTTGGCTCACTGCAGTGCCTTTTCCTGCTGTCAGGGGAGGCCGAGCCTTTGCAGGTCAGCTGAGTTCATGCCAGTCAGCAGGCAGCGGCAAAATGAAATGGATTTTCTTTCGCATTAGACTAGATGGTGTGGTGCTGAGCTGAAAAATATTGTTTCATTTTGAATTCATGTTTTTTTTTTTCTATTCCATGATACTTGAAAGTCAAACTGAAAGTCAGATAAAAATGTCATGCAGACTACAATTTGGTTACCCTGGGCTCACTGGAGGTGTACGCAGTGGAGACTCTTAACTGAGGTATAGATAGGTCAATTCAGCTATGCTGTTCCCCTGCTATTCCTCACTCCAGTGGAATAACTCATGTGCCCAGATGAAGCTCAGGTAAGACTAATATTCAGCTGGGTTCTTAGAAGCTTAAAGACAGTCAATTTTATGAAAGTATTGATGGATAATTTTTTAGAATAGGTAAAGTCCTGACTCTCATGCATATATAAAATGGACACATATCAAAGATTTTGTTTAACTCATTAATTAATGAGGTAACCAGTAAAATGTTATGACCAGTTCAAAGGAGAATCCAAAGAGTACACGTATGTAGCTCTTTAGAATGTTGCAATACATTTGAATTTGCTTAGCGGATGCTAAAATGTCTTCTTCCACAGAAAGGGAGGGAAATTAATTGAATCTTCCCCAAATTAATTTGCATATTTATGGATAAGAATCATTTGCATCTCTTTCAATTATCTACAACCTACAGATTTATATAAAACATTAATACAATAAAAGGTATAAAAACTCCATAGCATCAGATAACCTGGAGGGGTATGCTACACAATGTCCACAGAAACTTTAGCAATATTTTTGGTGTGTTCCAGTCCTTTGCAATTTGTTCCTTCAAAAGAAACCTAATATTATGTTTGTATTTTTAAGGTTATATAAAACAGAAAAGGCAATAGTGTTTGCTTCCTGCAACTGTTTGCCAAAAGCAATCAAAATAGACAACAGATGGACTGAATAACAGCTGGAGAAATCAAATGGAAGGGAAAGTAAACTTTACAAAATACCCTTTGCTTAATCATTGTCTTTACAGTATATTTGTGTTTCACATTGCAGAAAATTTTAAGAGAAACATACTAAATAGACTGAGCTGTCTTTTAAGCTACCTTGTTTTCATTTCACAAGCTTTTCAACATTTTGGAACATCAAGAATCTTGAAGCCTTGAATCAAAAGCCTTGGAAAATAAAGTGAAAGTATCAGTACAATTTTTCATGGAAGAATTAGGAGACACTACATTGCATTCCATCCAGCAACTCTTCCCAGCTACCCTCTTACACACCCTCTCTCCACCGCAAACCTCCACTCCTAATGGCTGTTCTGGAATCTCCCCTTTTTTACTTAGGCTTCAGATGTCTTTAGTTGTGCTAGCTCTTCTCTTTACTTCCCTTATCATTTCTCTTTTTGTTTTGATAAAAAGTCTTGTCGACTTCAAGTTTTCTCTCCTTCCACTACCCCCGTCAGCATGGTGTCCTGATAAAGGAAGCAAATACTGTGTTTACGCTTTGAAGGGAACGGAGAAGACTTTCACGAAAACTTGTCATTTGAAATGTTCCTCCATGCCACACTTTATTTCATATTACACAATAAATGTCTTTGTTATGTACCTTGGAATATAAATAGCTGCCACATCATAATTTTAAGTAGGTAAACCATAAATGATAATGATTTTATTAAACTTGTAAAAAAGGATTTCTAAGCTTTTTCTAAATGGCAACCAGATTCCTTCCAACAGTTCCAAAATTCAGGCAGGTGAAAGCAGTGTCTTAATTTCCCAGGGCTGCCATAACAAAGTGCCCCAGATTGGATGATTTAAACAACAGAAATTTGTTTTCTCCACACTGGGGAGGCTGGAAGTCTGAGACCCAGGTGCTGGTAGTGTTGGTTTTCCTGAGGCCTCTCTCCTAAGTCTGCAGGTGGCCATCTTCTCCTTGTATCTTTACATGGTCTCTCTGTGCATGTTTGTGTCCTGATTGCTTCTCATAAAGACATCAGTCACATTGGATTAAGGGCACACTTTAATGGTTTTATTTTAATTTAATTATTTTTAAAAGACCTTATCTCCAAATACAGTCACATTCTGAGGCATTGGGGGTTAACATTTTAATTCTAGGGGGACATAATTCCTACCAAGACAAAGTCTATTCTTTTCATCCTAGTAGCAGAAGAATGTCAGGTGTCCAGGGATTAAGTGATGTCTGACCAATCCAAAAAGCAACATGGTCAGCACCTCTAATTGATAACCTGTACTATAGATTTTTTTTTATTTGAAAATGTATTTTATTTTTTAAGATTTTATTTATTTATTTATTTATAGAGCGAGGGGAAGGGATGGAGGGAGAGAGGGGAAGGGAGGTAGGAAGAGAGGGAGAGAAATATCAATGTGTGGTTGCCTTTCATGCGCCCCCTTACTGGGGACCTGGTCTGCAACCCAGGCATATGCCCTGACTGGGAATCGAACTGACGACACTTTGGTTCACAGCCCGCGCTCAATCCACTGAGCTATACAAGCCAGGGCTTTGTACTATAGATTTTTTAATAGTCATTCTTAAGGCTCTCGTTCATGTGGCTCAGTGGATTGAGTGCCAGCCTGCGAACCAAAGAGTCACTAGTTCCATTCCCAGTCAGGGCACATGCCTAGGTTGTGGGCCGGGGATGCGTGAGAGGCAACCACACATCGATGTTTTTTTCCTTCTCTTCTCTCTCTAACAATAAAATAAATAAATAAATAAATGAAATCTTAAAAAAAAAAGTCATTCTTAGAAGAAAGAATTGTTAGAGCGTAGACCATTTCAGAGTTTCAGAGTTAGCATCATAGAATAAGCTTGAAGAAAGCAAGGCTTTTATTTTTGTCTTTAAAGATATAAATGATGGACATATGCCAACCTTATAAATATTCTTCAGGGTGTCCAGGTTAGCTATTTCCATAGTTATCTAAATATTCATACAAAGGGAACATAATTATTTTTGTGGGTTTTTGACAACTTTATTGAATTTACATATTATAAATTTCACCGGTCTAAAGTGTACTACTATCATAAGTATTTATGTGTGCAGTGATGTGGGAAACTATTCTGCACTCTCTATGTAAATTAATGACAGTTTCTATGATAACTCTATAAGGTTGCTATCATCCTTATAGATGAAGATACAAGGCTTAGAAATGGAAACAATTTTCTCAGAGGCACGCATGAGTGGAAGCACTGGTTATTCAAACCCAGGTCTGTATGGGTCTAAAGCCCACACCTATCTATTTCATTGCCCAGCCTTTCCCTCCCTATTTTTTCATAGGTAATTCATTCTCATTGTATGGACATCTAAGAGCACAGCTAAATAAAGAGAAAATAGAAATCAGTTATAATCTCATACTCAGAGGTTACCAACTATAATCATGTTTGCATATACCCTTGTATTTGTTTCCCATTTATATGTATCAAGCAGGCATGACTTTATATACATAAACTCAATTTATAGGAGATGTCATACTTCTTTATTTTCTTCAAATAAAATTGTCTTTCTCTGACTTTCATCCTGCCAGATTGCCAGGAGATCCTTGTAAGTATTGGAGGTCCTGATCTTTCTTGGGATCAAAGAGAAAAATGGGAAACTTATGCACTGCCAGGAAAGTGGAGGAAACCTTTGATCTTCAACCCAGCATGACAGCCGTCATCACTGTCTAGTCTCCAGCAGTTCAGGAGGGCAGGCACTCTACTCCTTCAGGGCCCGGAGGAGCATAGGGAGTCCTGCCCTGGTGGAAGGCTCACTGTTAGCATGAGCTTCCTTCTGAGGTCTTACACTGCCTTGGGTCCTCCAGTTCACTGCTCACTGCCTCCCGTTTAAAGAACACAGGCTTTATTTGACTGTCAATCTCTCCTGCAATTCCTTCTCCCCTAGTATAATCCCTTTTGCTCAAGTTTGAGAAAGCAGAGCTCAGAAGGGAAAGGTTTATGGTCAAAAGCTTCTTTTGAAAAAAGGGAAAATATAGACTACTGAAAAATTATTTTTTCTATTTATTTATTGTGATTATTATTTACAAAATCAGATCACACTCTACCTACAGTTTTTTAAAAATTTTCACCTGATAATTTTTAAATTGATTTTAAGAGAGGAAATGAGAGAGAGGGAGAGAGACACAGAGAAACATGGATTTAAGAAACATGGATCAGCTGACTTCTACAAATGCCTTGACCAAGGATTGAACCCACAACCTAGGCATGGGCTCTGACCAGGAATCAAATCTGCAAACTTCTTAGTGCATAGGATGAAGCTCCAACCAACTGAGTCTTCTCCAGGGGTCTAACTGTACTTTTTAAAATCCATTTGGGTGATATTTATATTTTTAGCTATATTTTTCTTACTGTTGAGTTTTAAGAGTTTTTTGTATATTTTGGATACAAGTCTTTTATCAGATATGGGTTTTGTAATAATTTTCTACCATTCTGTCTTTCATTTTATTAACAGCATCTTTAGCAGAGCAGAAGTTTTAAATTTTAATAACATCTAACATATCAATGTTTCCTCTCCTTGACTGTGCTTTTGGTATTGCATCCAGAAACTCATCTCTCAGCCCAAAGTCACATAGATTTCCTTCTATATTTTCTTCTAAAGTTTGTAGTTTTGCACTTTACATCTAGGTCTATGATTCATTCTGAGTTAATTTTTGTGAACTTAATTTTTGTGAAATGCATGAGGTAATCTTTGTGAAAAGGTATGATCTAGGTTCCAGCATCATTTATTGAAAAAAGCTGTCCTTTCTCCATTGAATTGTCTTTGAGCTCTGGTCAAAAACAAATTGAGTAATATGTATATGGATCTATTTCTGGACTATTTTCTGTTCTATTAATCTATGTGCCTTTTTTTTTTTTTTTTTTTTTTTTTTTTTTTTTTTTTTTTTTTTTTTTTTTTTTTTTTTTTTTTTTTTTTTTTTTTTTTTTTTTTTTTTTTTTTTTTTTTTTTTTTTTTTTTTTTTTTTTTTTTTTTGCTAGCATCATGCTGTTTTGATTATTGTAGTTCTGTAGTAAATCCTGAAATTGGGTAGTTTAAATTCTCCAACTCTGTGCTTTTCAGTATTGTGTTAGTTATTCTACATCTTTTGCTTTTGATATACACACTAGAATCAGTTCATTGACATCTATAAAACAGTTTCGGGGATTTCAATTAGAATTACATTGCACCATTAGTGAAATTGGGAATAAATGACGTCTCTGGACAGGAATGTCAAGCAAGGACCAACAAGTGGTCGTTGATAAATGCCAAAGCTTTCCCAGCCCTTAGGTAGGACATCTCTGCGCATGTTCCAGTGACTCCCAGAGGCCCCAGCAGCATCAAGCACCAGTTGCCCACAGTGGCAACTTCTCAGTCAGATGTCCTTTGTTGGCTGTCTTCTCTCCCAGCTGACTTCCCCATTCCCCTACCAGAGTTTCTTGTAATCACCTTCCAAATAAACTTCTGCTGGCAAAACCTCATCTTAAGGATTGTTTTGGTAGGGGGTGGAAGAGTGGGGAGAGGGGAATTTAAGACAGACCTGTGGCACCACTGGTATAGTAAAAGGCAGGTTCAGCTAAGAAAGTCCATTTCCTACGTGTTTCCAGCTTCCCATGTAGGCTCAGGCCTAATCAGTCTATACAGAAAACTCACAGTCGGGTAGCTTAATACCTACCCTGGGCATTCAGACTGATTCTTTAATTTAAGAGGTAGAAAGCAAGTGCACCTCTCAAAATTGCCATCTCCCCAGAAGAAAAAAAGAAAGAAAAAAATAAAATGCATTTAATTTTAACAAGTATACATAGGCACGAAAATGTGCCTCAAAGTAGCTAAACTGGTAAAAGATGTGTTGCTATTTAAAGTCAGAAGATTTGGATTTGCTTCAGGCAGCTTTTAGTATAGAGGGTTTTATGGCTCACTAGTTTCAGGTTAGAAAATTAGAATTGCAAAGCATGCTGTGCTTTCAGTCTTTCATAATTTTGTAGTACAAGGGTGCCGAGTGTGGGAGACAGTGGTGGGGTGGAAAGGTAGGAGGAAGGAAGAAAGGTACCAAGAGAATGGGTCCCACTATCTGCCTTCATTTTTAACAGCCTTCAAAACAGTCACACATGCGGAACACTGCAGAAGCACCAGACCTCGCTGAGTGAAAATTCCCCTGGGAACCTCCTCCTTGAGGGGAGAAAATGGCTTCATAAAGAAATGATGCAAACACTGCACTCTGCCCTGCCAGCAACTTCTCTCTTTATCTGCAGTTGTAGAAGGAAATATCCACCGCACCAAAGCCTCAGTCAGCTGCAAAAACAGTGTTGTAACCTGATATTTATTTTTGCTGAAATGGAGCCTCAGGCCTGACAGTCCAGTTTCTGCAGTCTTGCAAAGCACCCAGAGAGCCTTCTCTGACCTTGGGGGAGTGCAGAAGGCTAATAAAAAAAAAAGCCTTGCTTTTTTTAAAAAAAAATTAAATTTTGGGGGGTGACATTGGTTGATAGGGCCATAGAGGTTTAAAGTGTACAGCTCAATGATACGTAATCTGTTTATTGCCCTGTGTACCCACCAACCGAAGTCAAATCATCTTCTGTCAACCTATATGTGGCCCTCTTTACCCTCTACCACCCTCCACTCCTTTCTGTCTGGTAACCACCACACTGTTGTCTCTCTGTCTGTGAGTTTCAGTTTTATATTGTGCATATGAGTGGAATCCTATGGCTCTTAGCTTTTTTCTGACTAACTTATTTCTCTTCGCATAATATTCTCGAGGTCCATCTATGTTGTTGCAAATGGTAGTATTTCATCTTTTGCCATTTAATTTTTCTTCAAGAACCCAAGCGAGAGCTACGTGAGTTTCTATCCAGCTTTTGGTGGGAAAAACAAAAATAAATTAAATACCCTTATCAGATGGTCTTTAAAACATGTAACATCAGCCCTTTATTATGATATAATATCAGCCAACACTTGCTTCACTGTCCCTGGGAGGAACTGAATTGGAGCTGCTGATCATGGAGTAAGTAACTTTGTCTGACTCACACACTCCAGCAAGTTCGATCTAGTCTCTGAGAGACCTGACATCATAAAGGGAAATTGTGTTCAGGTCTCCTAATCAATGTAAACATTACCTCAACACTGCTCAGCTTAGTCACTGCCATGGTTTCTCTCTTTCCCCGTAGCACCACACTTTATGGAAGAGAAGTTATTGCTCGAGTACTTCACTGCCTAATATTTTTTTTAACTTTAAGATCTGCTGTCATAGAACACTGGCATGACACTGCTCTTTGGAAGGTCACCAAGTGCCTCACCTTCTCTGACCCAATAAGCATTTTTCAGTCTTGATAGATGACACCACTGAACACCACCTACCCACTTCTCCTTCTGTTTGGAAGCCTTGTTTTCTTGCCTTTTGTCGACATGGTGCTTCTTTCTTTTCTATGCATCCTCTAGGCTGTCCCCTACAGTCATTCTCCAAATTTTTTTCTTCCAACCCCCCATTCTTTATATTCATCCTCTCAATGTGCATCCCTTTCCATATTTTCAGCCATTACCTCACTGATAGCTGGAGCATCAAGACTTTGACTAGTGAAGTACACTTGAGGATGGAATTCCCCAACGAAGCATGGTGAAGCAGGACGTTAGGAGGAACTTGGCCCCCTGGTGACTTTGTTGAAACTGTCATATCTGTTCTGCCGCGCTTATCTCCTGATTTCTTCTATGTGCTAGAATAGACCCTGTGTGTTTAAGCTATTGCTATTGGAGATTCTCTGTCGTGCACAGCAGAATCTAATTTAAATAATAAAATGGGCAATGCCTTCTCATAAAGTCTGTGTAAGGTTTACATATAATATAGGTCATGTGCCTAGCTCATGTGCCTAGTCAGGTACAGCCTAGGTGGTCAAAATATTACAGACGTTATTATTGCAAGCTCTATGCTTGCACTTTCAATTTCATGATGCAACGTACTATAGCATGCCAACCATGCCCAAATAAAACCCTTCCAAAGCCAACTCTTCCTCCTACTTGCCTTAGTTTTTGGTTTATGACATGCCTAATCTCTTGTTTTAGTCAAGGTTTTGATTCTCTTCTTTCTTCTCCTCCTAATATTGAATCAATTGCTAAATCTTATTGATCTAATCTTTCAAATTTTCTCTAATTAATTCCCTCATTTTTTATATTCCCTGCAAACTCCTCAGGTACAATTTTCATTATCACCTCCCCAAACGATCTCAATCAACCACTCAGTTGTTTTCCCGCTTCCAGGGTACCTTCCTACTCATAGTTATCCTACAGAAACCCTGACATCGTCCAAAAACACTGCTCTAATCTTGTTACTTCTTTGATTAAAAACGTGAGTTGCTGTCATTGCTCATTGGGTTAGAAACACACCTTAGCCTGGTGCTTGACACTCCAACCTGTTTTGTAATCCCTGTCTCCAACTCTTTCTATGCTAATCAATCTGGACCCTTCAATTTGCTTTCTTAATTCTGATGCTTGGCTCACGTTGCACTCACCCACGGTGTCCTCTTCTTAAACTACTCCCTACTCTTCAATGCTTTAGTTAACTTTAAAAGCTTCACATCTATACTGTCGCTCCTCAAAGTCCTGCTTGCAAAAGAGATGCGATTTTCCCTTTACTCAGAGCACTTTGTTTCTCTCTTATCTTGCTTGTGCGCTATTGCTTTACAGCTGAGATTCTCAAATTTTAGGAGGCATCATAATCATCTGGAAGAATTATGAAAATACAGATTGCTGGGCCCACCTTCCAGACACTCTGATTCTGAAAGTCTGGGGTTGGGTCTGAGGATCTGTAATTCTAAATCCCAGGTGATGCTGATGCTGCTGGTCTGGGGACCACACATTGAGAACTGCTTTCTAGTTATCTGGATCTGATTCTCCCTCTACATTGTAAACTTCTTGACAATGTGGTTTATTCTATCTTTGTGTTTCCTGAGGTCCCAGCACACAACGTATACTTAAGTAAGTTTTATTTACTTAAATGAAATTGAATAGAACAAGAGGCCAAATTTCTACTTTCGAAATTGGCACTGACCCTTCAGAGTTCTGTTCAATTGTTAGTTTCCATCATCCAGAAAGAACACATCTAAGTGCTTTTGCTGAGCGCATAGCCAAATTCTCCCTGGTCTTTGCTGTTGTTCTTGATCTGGGGAAGTGAGATCATAGCATGTGTCTGAAGGCACATCGGGGATTGAGGACAATGACAGGACGTGAATTCAGGAAAAGCAGTAGTTGAAGGGCTCCCCCAAAGGAATAGAACGACAAAAGATCAACATTTGGGAAATTAAGTATGAAGATTACCATGGTAAGGGAACAACAGATTTCAAAATTACAATGACAAATCTGTAACTGTACCTGGAGACAGGCATGTGATAGTCCTCTCCATATTTTTGTTCCCTCTTATGTTTTCAATGTTTCAGAAGCAAGTCACTCTGAATTCAAATTATGTTCCTAATTACTCTTCTTATTATTCTCAGGATGTTCTTTAGAACCAACATGGTTTTTAGGGAAGAAAATTAATTGCAGCTTTTCTCGGTTTGGAAATGTGGGAACTGGCTCTCCTGGCAAATTCACGTCCTGTTTTCCTCCTGTGTGTAGATAACAGACTGATATTCTCCTTCTGCTGTCTATTCAGTTATCCAGTCGGCATTTATTCAAGAGGGCGAAAGGAAAGTTTGCATATGGAAAGTGTTGTGAAATGACAAGAAAATAAAGAACAAGTTAGCCAAAGAAACAAAAACACTACAGTCATCCCCCAAAGCCCTTTGTTCTTAGCTTGAATGTTTCACGTCATGAAATAAGTTCTACAGAAGTGATGAAGGATAGGTGGAGAGCATTTTAAGTAAGGATGTATATCAAATATGGATATTTTTTTATTTTAAAGAGGCAAATAGATTATACCCAGATGGAGCATTAAAAAGTCACACCTATACTTCATCATTTTTAGCAGAGGCACAGATGGTAACTTTTCATTTGTACCACGTGCCAACATAGCTGACTGCCTCATCCTCAAGATGATTCCTAGTTTACACATAAGAGGACAGACATGTTGGTTGAGTTAACTCAGACACCCTTGGGAAACTGCAGTGCGTGGGGCCCTGACATTACTATTTTATAATATTTTCTTCTTCAAGGAAGCAGATGGGCTTACCAGACACTGACTTTTATCTGCTGCTTTTGAGTAAGGTGCCCCAGGGCTTCCTGACCTTTCCAAAGGCAGGCCACTGATCTACAGTGATGCAGAGAAGCACGCAACATCTGCAGACCTTCTGTGGAAAGCTTTTGTTTGTTTAAACATCTTGTTTCCTTGCTATTTATATTTCTGGAAATTAGAGAGATACTTATCTCTTCTGGTCCCAATAAGGTTAAAAGTTATGATTGATGTCATTAAGGGCCCACGACTTATGTCTTGAGTCAAAGAACAAACACCGAAAGAAGAAAGAAGCCAGAGTGAAAATACACCATGACCACCGCCACTGTCACCTCCCCCTGACTGTTGGAATGGATTGCCTGAGGATAGTAGCAGAAATCCTGCTTCCTCTAGGGAAGTCACTGTTGTCTTTTTAGGGCAACATACCTGCTTGACGGGCCCAGGAGCATCCCACTTGAAGAAGGCACCAGGTAACTAATAACTGAGAAGCACTTATAATTAAACTAAAGGGAGAATGGAATTGTTTGCCAGCCTACCTCATGCTGTCCTGAAATGTCTGCTTCAATGTGATAAAACAAAACTGGCCAGAGAGCAGAGAATTTTTACATACTCTTAGGCCCCAAGGCATTCACAAACTAGCGTTTATTTACCACTTTCATTCTTGGCTTCCTAATCTTACTGATTTCACTGGCAATGATAGGCGCTTACCATTTTCAATATTTCACAGCTATGTTAACCTCTGTTGTCTCCTGTCGCTGACTGTTAATGAAGAAGAGCTTTCAGTTCTTTGAAAAGCACTGTCTTCCCATTTTTCAGCCCTTCCTGTGCCCATGCCCTTTGCCATTTGACTTTACAGCTTCTGCCATCAAGAGGTTGAGCCTATTTCCCTGTGCTTTAATTCTGATTTAATCCATGTGACTTGTTTTGGCCAATGGGGTATTAACAGATGGGACTTAAGCAGAGGCTTGAGAAAGAGCTTCTTCCCATCCCTGTGGCTTGTATCTCCTGTCCCCATGAGCGTGTGCCCAGTTACCTGCTGCAGAATGAGTGCCACATGGAGCAAGGCCGAGTCATTCCATTTGTCCCAGGTAAAGACAGTCTAGATCAGCAATTTTCAACCTTTTTCATCTCATGACTCTCAGAAACTAATGACTAGAATTCTATGGCACACCAAAAAATTAATATATATTTTGCTAATCTGACAAAAAGTAAGTATAATTTTTTTAAGAAATATTACCAAAAAAAATCCTCACCCGAGGACATGTTTATTCCTTTTAGATAGAGAAGGGGAGGGAAACATCAATGTGAGAGAGAAACATCGATAGGTTGCCTCCCTTAACATATCCTGACCAGGGATTGAACCTGCAACCTAGGTATGTGCCTTAACCAGAGATCAAACCGGCAAACTCTGGGTGTACGAGACAACACTCCAAACAACTGAGCCATCCAGCCAGGGCAAAAATAGGTATAATTTTGACTCATTCACATTGGACGGCTATTAGCTATTGTGTTGGCTGTTGTCATTTTTTAAATTTATTTCACAATCTAAAGAAAAAGAGTTAAGTGCCCCTGACTAAATTGTCAGGTACTGCATGTTTTAAAAATTCTCGTGGCACAACAGTTGAAAATTGCTGGTCTAGATCAACCAACAGCCAGCTGATTCCCCTACCAATCCTTTACCTTTCAATCCATTGTCCAATTCTGGTTTTTACCTCCAAGGTAATTCTCAAGTTCACCCACTTTTCTCCACCTCCACGGTCACTTCCTAGTCCAAGCCACCTACACGGTATTTCATCTGGATTTTGTAATGGTCTTTTAGATGGGGCCCCTGCTTTCCCTTACACTTCCCTGCAAATCTGTTCCCATTCAGTAGCCAAGGGGTCTTTACAAACTAAATGAAATAATATTAGTCCCCTGGATAAACCTTTTGACAGGTCCTCCTTGCTCCTAGAATAAAATCCAATACATTTACACAGTTCTCAAGGTTCACATACTGTACTTTCTTTTTCACCTAGACTTGTAAAATGTTCTCATCCTCTTACTAGACTCCCATTCCACTGGTCTGATATTTTTCGTCCTGAAATAAACCAAGCCCATTCCCATCTTAGGGCCTTTGCCGGGGCTGCATCCTCTGCCTGGAAAGCCCTTTTGTTGGCAGCACTCATCACCAGCTCTGTGTTCTCCATCAGTTTCTGCTTAAACATCACCTCCTCTTGGAGATCCTCTCTGTCCTCTGTCTGATAAGCCCCTCCCAACTTGCAATTAGACCATTTAGATAATTTCTTTCATGACACTAATCACAATCTGTTATTATTCTATTTAGTTATTTGCTTCCTTGTTAGCTGCCTTCCTAGTTACCAGGTAAGTTCTTCAAAGAGAAGATCTTGATTTTCTTATTTTCACTGATAGGTAAAAACTAGAGGATTCCTTTTCACACACTGTAATACATGTAATAAGCATTTGTGGGTATATGGTAATGATTCCTTTATCTTCACATACATATGTAATGTATATGCGGAACATACACATATGCAATGTATATTTATGTGTATAATGTACATATATATGTACAGTCATACCTCAGTACTCCTCAGCTTCAGAACTCATCGAACCCTGTGCTCATTGCATTTTGATGAGAAAAAAAGTGTTTCAGCACTTGGTGCCTGCTTGGGACTCATTACATTTGCTAAAACTTGTATGAGTCATGCTCCTGCCCCACAAGAGAAAATGCTTCCGTACTCGTTGCTTGCTCACAACTCGGCGCCCCTCTCTCGCGATGAAACAGAGGTCCATGCGTCAGTCTCATGGTAGCTTGTGAACAGTGCAGAGCTCCCACATACTCGTTGTTCCTGTCTTGTACTTTTAAGTGCTAATTGTGAGTCACAAAAAGTTTGAGTGATACTACTAAGCCTAAAAGGCAGTTAAGAACCATGATCAAAAAGAAAAAAGAGATCATAGCTAAGCATGAGACTGGTGGAGGTGTGACTGATAACGTTCTTCTGTTCAAGATACCGAGCATTGCAGTCTCGCAATAGTGAGAGGTAAGGAAGCGATTAAAGCAGCGAGCGTTGCTAAGGATGTAGCGTCTGTGAGTAAGCAACTTTCACAGACACTGCGAGAAGTCGAAACATTGCCTTACATCTGGATGAATGAAAAACATTTAGCAGGTGACAGCATTCCTGAGGCAATAATTTGTGAAAAACCTAGGCGATTGCATGCCGACCTGTTAAAAGGCAAGCCTGGAACAAGTGGTGAGAGCGTTGGTGTGTTTAAAGCCAGTCACGGATGGTTTGATAAGTTTAAAAAGAGGACTGGCATTCCTTTTGTGGCGAGGCGTGGAGAGGCAGCCTGTACCAACAAAGAAGCTGCTGAAAGCGATGTCACGGAGTTTGGGGAGTATGCAGAGGCTGAGGGTTTTGATCTCTGACAAGTGTTTAACTGCAATGAGACTGGTTTGTTACGGAAGAAAATGCCTAACAGAACCTACATCGTTCAGGAGGAAAATGGATTGCCTGGGCACAGGCCCATGAAGGACCGGCTAACTCTGTTGTGTCGGAATGCTAAAACTTAAACCTCTACTAGTGTGTCACAGTGAAAACCCATGAGTTTTCAAGAGATAGAATATGATAAAAAGAAACTCAAGTGTGATGTGGAGGGCCAGTACTAGAGCTTGGGTGAGGAGGTGGTTCTTTCTAGAGTAGGTGAACAAAGTTTTTGGCCCCAGTGTGAAAAAGTATTTGCAGGAAAACGAACTGCCTCTGAAGGGCTTTGTTAATTTTGGACAATGCTCCTGCTCATCCTCCAGGCTTGAAGGGTGACTTACTGGGGGAGATCGGTTTCATAATCATGAAGTTCTGCTCCAGCCCCTGGACCAGCAGGTCATTTCCAACTTCAAAAACCTCGAAACCTCTGCTGCAGCCTCTGGACCAGAAAGTCCTTTTCCAGAGTTGTTTGGAGTAATCTTGGATACACACTTGACACTCAGAGAGTTCTGGAAGGACCATTTTAATATCTTCCACTATGTTATGCTCATAGATGAGGCCTCACATGAAGTCTCTTAAAAGACCATGAACTCTGAACTCTGCCTGGAAGAAACTGTGGCCAGGAACTGTAACTCCAAGGGACTTTGAGGGCTTTGAAGATGATCCTGGTAACCCAATAGTGGAGCATATTGTGTCTCTGGGCAAGTCCATGGTCCTGGATGTCGGTGATGAAGATGTCGAAGAGTTAGTGGAGGAGCACAGAGCAGAGCTCAGTGCTAAGGAGCTGCAGGAACTTCAAAAGGAGCAGCAACAGACAGTGGCTGAGGAGACTTCTTCAGGTGAGAAGGTAGGGAAGGGGGAATGTCTACTGCCCTGATAAAAGAAATGTGCGGTAAATGGGTTGAAGTTCAAAACCCTGCGGAAAAGTATCACTCAAACAAAGCTTTTGCAAGCCAAAATGTGGACCTATTTAATGAACAGACAATGTCATACTTTAGAAACATTTTGAAACAGACAGAAACAGGTTTCTTTTGATAGATTTTTCGTGAAACTCCCTAAATCTGAGTATCTGACAGTGTTCAGTGAAGCCAAGAGACGAAAAAACAGAAGAAATCCCTGAGAAATTGCCTGAAATTGTCTTGGAAGAGGAACCCTATTCCAACAGTTAACCCCTCTCCACCTCTTCCTCCTCCTCTACCTCATCACCATCCCATTATGCCAGGAACTCCTCTCAGTACAGGTAAAGTGAAGATAACTTTTATTTTGTTTTTATTTAATTAATTGCTTTTTTATCCATGTCTGTTTAGTTTTAAGGTTCTGTATTACAAAACAACCTCATTACTTAATATTATCCCAGTAAAATGAGAACATTTGGGGATTATTTCTAATTACATGATTTCATTTTAAAAAAGATTTTATTTATTTATTTTAGACAGAGGGGAAGGGAAGGAGAAAGAGAGGGAGAGAAACATCAATGTGTGGTTGCTTTTTGTGCGCCCCCTACTGGGGGCCTGACCTGGCCCACAACCCAGGCACGTGCCCTGGCTGGAAATCGAACCGGCAACCCTTTGGTTCCCAGGCTGGTGCTCAATCTACTGAGCCACACCAGCCAGGGCCCAATTACATTATTTCTAATGGGAAAAATTTGTTTGGTACTCATCAGGAGTTCCAGAATGAATAAACGAGTACCAAGGTACCACTTGTAATGAGGCTTTTATCTGTAAACTGACACACACACACATATACAATTTACTCTTCAGAATCTTGCATTGCATAAAAATATAAATAGAACGTCTTTTATAACCTCAGACATAGGCTTACCTCATCCCTAAGGTTGCATAGTGTTCCTTTGTATGGATGTACCATAATTTATTTAGCCAGTGAGACCTAGTACTAAGATTGTTCCCATTTTAGTGATGCGGAAACAGAGACTGGGGGAGCTAGTTTGCTGAAGCCAGCCAATGTCGAACTTAGTGTCCAAGATCCAGCGGAGGAGTGGGGCAGTGCAGGCCTAACCTGGCATACCCTGGGGATGTGAACAGGTGGAGGCAAGTATGTTGGGGGTAGGTTCCGTTCCTGGTGCTATTGAATATCTTGGCCTGAGGCTTTCTGTTACCAGTCATCTCTCCAACCAATCCTCCCCCTAATAGTTCAGTTAGAGGATGTATGTCGGTGGCTCTCAAAAATTAGCGTCCACAAAATCACCTGGACATCTTGTCATGCAGGTATTCAGGCCCACCCCAGACATTCTCACTCAGCAGATCTAGGCTGGGAGCTGAATATCTGCATTTCTAACAAGTTCTCAGGAGATGCTAATGCTACCAGTCCATGGACAGCCTTTCAACTGTGCAAAGTGCCCTGTAAACTCTGAAGCCCGCGCTAACTCAGGAGAATGTGAACTTTAAGTCTATTAAAAGCTTACTGAATGCCAGTTATGGTGATAGGTATTATGGGGGAAAAATAAACACAATGTGGGGGTCTCCTTCAGGAAGACTTAAAGATTTAGTTTGTGAAAACAACACATGTGTTGCAAGAACATAAATTTTCAGTGCAAGGAAGAGTGAGATAAGTGTCAAAGAAATAGTCTTTAATTAGAAACCAGTTCTAGGGGGGAAAACAGCACTCTAATTAGTGCAGACAGTAGGATTTTTGGCATCTACTTATTGAATATTAATTTTGATAAAACCTTGTCCCCACATTTTAGCAGGTGCCGGACTAACATTCTCCCAGAACTGACTGATGGTTGACTTGAACTTCTGCTTGCTGATCTGTCACTTGGCCAAGACTGTCTTAAGAGCTACATCATCGTCTTAGGTAGGTTCCTCAGAGATGAGCTTAAGATGAAGATTCTTGTGTAAGTGATTGATTTAGGGAGGACTCTTGGGAAGAACCTGTGACAAGGTGGGTGAAGCAGAATAAGGCAGGGCAAGAGCAAAATAAGGACGTGGTCTCAAAGATAGCCTCAGCCTGGGGCTCTGGAGCATGAAGGGCGCCTGAAGCTCTTCCAGCTTGAGTCAGGGGCTGCCTTTTATATCCGTCAGTCATTGAGGGTGGACTGCCCTTGAGGGGTGGGGTAGCTCCCATTTGCACTGGCACTTTCAGTAGGACCTCGCAGGTCAACGGGCCCCTCCATTGTGGCTCCATGGATCCCTGACCTTCTCCCATTTCCACTCGGATTCCCACAATCTTTGTAAAAACGCATTTTCCTTGTTTTGTTTAGCAAGAAGGTGTTTCCCACATATTCTAGGTTCTAGGTATTTGTGAGGTCCTTTTAGGACCTTAACTTCTCTGTTTCAAAGCCTATAGTGACATCCTTTGATAATGAAAGATGACCTGCTGGCTATCGGGCGGACCCTGGCACTTTCTCTCTGGGGTCACACACCTGTCATTTAGCCAGTGGGAGGCTGAATGGCCTGCTTCTAGTCTAGCTTCCTCCTACCCTACTCCACATTGCAGTTGGGGGAACCTCCAGTGAAGGAAGTCTGATCACTTTGCTCTCACATAAAATCTTTAAGGGTGCCCTATCACCCTGTTTTGGTCTGTAAGATTCTTCATGCTCAGATATTTGCTACCTCATCTCTCACCCCTCCTTAAGCTTGAGGGATGCTGAAGTGTCCGCTCACCAGTGTTTTTGCATGCCCACATCTCAGGTTATTGTAGTACACTGAGTAACCACCACCCGGAGGTACTAGTCCTGCCTCCTGGAAACTGTTAATCTTACTTTATAAGGAAAAGGGGTCTTTGAAGATGTGATTGTTAAGGATCTTAAGATAGAGATATTATCCCCGAATACCTGGGTGGGTCTTGAATGCAATCACAAGTGTTTTATAAGACAGAAGCACGGGACAGTTGACGCACAGAATGGAAGGTGCTCTTGTTACAGGGTGCAGCCAAGAAATGGGCCCAAACAAGGATTTGTAGTAGGGTCCAGAACTCAAGGTATTGAGGAAATATTAGAAATATGTATATGGAATGTCCTCACCCCCACAGGTCTGCACTGGGTGGGGGATGGGACTCCTGGAGCAGGGCCATTCAGAGCTGTTGGGTATGGTAGCAGCTTTGCAGCTAGCCTCTGTCATAGTCAGTTAACATATCTATAACCTTTAACTGGTTCCATAGATATGTTAAATAGCTGCGGCCATGCTTTGAGCCAGGGGGATGGAGGAGATTTCCACCCAGGATGTAGCTGAGAGGCAACTCCCCCTAAACACAGCGCCTGCGTGAAAACCTGGAGATGGTTGGCTCTGGGCCATGGGGTCACCCCTGCCCACAGCTAACCTGGCAGCCCAGAAAAGCTGGAAGGATATGAAGTGCTGGCAGGTGTAGCCGATTGAAGGAGGAGTTGGAAATGAGGGCTGCAAAGGAAGACTGGCAGGGGATTTAAACCCAGACACAGCAGCCATATCTCTCTCTTGGACCACGTGGCTGAGGAGTGGGGACCCCTGAGCCCAAGAGACAGAGGCAGGACCACGTCGCTTTGGGTGCTTTCCTTTGCCACGCGGCCTAGGAAGCAGCAGAGACTTTGCCTGGAAGAAAAGGAGTGAAAGAACTTTTGCTGGTGGGCCATGAGAAGGTGCCACATGCTTTCTTTGGATTAATTGGAGCTTTTTGGGGGTTACCATGCTTTTGGATTAACCTGGAGTTCTTTGGATTAATTTGGAGATCGCAGTGGCGACACATCGGATGGTGCCGGAACTGAGGATCTGCCTGAGTCATGCTTCTACTTCTTCTCCTATGGTACCCTGGACTGGGAAAAGGGGGGAAGGAAGGACTGTGTGTTTGTGGATATTCTAGAGAACTCTAGTATTTTAAAGGAGACCTTAAGTCTTTACCCCAATCCTGTATAACTTGTAAATAAATAATTCTTTTCCTTTTCACAAGTCTCTGGCATTGAGAGACGTCTTTCCATTGGTGGCGAGGCATAAGAACCTGGAGCACGGTTGGGGCATTGTTGGATGCCCCGGCCCTTGCTCTGTAACGCTGTGAAGATGGAGGCAGAGATCCGTTTGGCCACAAACCAAGAAATGCCTGCAGCCACCAGGAGCTGAAAGAGGCAGGGGCCTCCACTGGGAGCATGGCTCTGCCAACACCTTGATGTCAGACTTCTAACCTTCAGAGCACTGAGAGAATAAAATTCTGTTGTTTTAAATCACCCACTTGTGGTAAATTTTTACAGCCCCCATAGATAACTAATTCAGTTGTGATATTACCTCCTTCTAGAATTACCTGACCCCCTTCTCCTGTAACACATACTTCATCAGGATGATTCCTATATTTGCAGCTCACATGCCACCTCCTCCAGGTGTCCTCCTAGATGTCCTCCCACCTGCTCCAGGTTCCAGTCTGAGTAGACACTCTTCTTCTGTCTCCCACAGCACCTCTATCATTGCTTTTTCTCATTCTTTTGTGTGACTGTTTGTAGGTCAATCTCCATGTTAAATTCAAAATTCTCATGTGCCTTGTTCATTTTTCCTGGGTTTGGCACAGTGCTGAATGCAAAGTGGATTCTTGTTGAGTATTTGTTTCTTGCCATGAAGAGGAGGGAGGTGCTGCTATTTAGTGGCTAAAGGGGAGCTTTGGGGGCCTGTGAGGCCTCATATCTCTGACCGAAACATGTGCTCCCTGAGAGGGTGGCAGGTCCCTTGGCTGGGCCAGTGCAGGCTTCGCCCTGTGAACCTGCTTCTCAAGCCCTCCAGTTCAGCCAGCCTGGAAGCTTTCTGAGACCTCAGGCCTGGGGTGCTCCCTTCAGCTTTGTGTCTGCAGGGCCCGTGTTTATTTTTTGCTCAGCTTTTTTTATATTCTCTTCCTCTCTCCTTCTCCTGCCTCCCAAACAACAGTGACTCACAACCTTAAACGCTGCTCATTTTTCCCGTTATTTTTAGGAGCCACATGATTTCCCTCATTATCGCCTTAGGGCCAGAACAGGAGTTGGCCTGCAGTGTTTTATTCCTCAGGGCCACGCTGGGGGACGCAGAGCAAGTGACGGTTCAATAAACTGGGGGTGGTGTTAGTGTTCTAGAAATATGGCTGCTCTGAGGAGGTAAAGGCTAAACCTGGAATCTGAAGAGTTAGGGATTCGTATTAGACAAAGGGATGATGCTATAATTTTAAAATTCTGCAAATTTGCTCCCCAACTCAGACTTCCTGGACAACATTTGCAGCCAAGTTTAACAGTCCTTCCTAAATTCTAACAGTTTTCTATTAGCCTCCAAGGGAGGTAGATAATTAATTAGTCTTTAAAAAATTATTATTATTATATAATTAAATTTATTGGGGTGATGTTGGTTAATAAGATCACATAGATTTCAAGTGCACATTTTTTTCTTTTTAAACACTAGGTAGAGGGATTCCAAGGCAGGGGTGGTGTTGTGTTTTTTTTTCCCCCTTTATTTTGTGAAGACGCCACTGTAGTATTGTAATTATGAAACCTGGGTTTTGGGGGAGGCTACATAGTTTATTAAAAAATTAGCTGAATTAGTTATTTATTGCTGCAGAGAAAACCATCCCAAATCCTAGCAGCTTAAAACAACAAGCACTTATTACCTCAAAAAGTTGCTGAGAATCTGGACAGGAGAAACACATTCTGTCTCAGGTGCTCTCAGGAAGCTGAGACAAAACGTAGGTTGGGAAGCTGCATGCTGCAGAAGGGTCTGAGGATCTGTTTCCCAGAAGTCTTCTTCATATGCCCATTGGCTGGAGACCTTGGTTTTTTGTCACACAGACCTCTCTGCAGGGTTGCTTGAGTTTCCTTAAGGTATGGCAATTGGCTTCTACCAGTGCAAGTGATCCAAGACAAAAAAAGAAGAAAGCACATGGCTTTTGATAACCTAGTCTGAGAAGTTACACACTGTCACTTCTGCCTTATTCTATTCTTAGGGGTGAGTCACTAAGCCCACACTTAAGGGGAAGAGAATTAAGCTTCCCCTGTTGGAGGGCATGCCAAAGAATTTGCAGATATATTTTTAACCACCAGAGTGGCTTTCCTTCAAATAGCTCCAGAGACGGCAAACAAATCATTGTTACCCTTTAGATAAAATATCACCTGGTATTTGAAAGTTCTGCTGAGAGGTTGTAAAAAGCTTGGAAGTCTTACGCTGTGATCATTGGAATAGCGAAAAAATAATAGTATTTAATAGTGAAAAATAAGACTTATGAGGATGGGTGAGAAGATATTCTGCTCTCTTAGGTAATAGAAGAAAGGATTTGGGAAGGGTAGGGGATACTATTGACATCAGTTTAGTACTTTTTGTTTAATATGTACAATATTAACTAGCTATCTCATTGTGCTCCTAGATTCAACAATCCAACAGCAATCATCACACAAAATCCTTGCCTTCAAGGATGAGACATATGGAGCAGAGATATCCCAGCTAAGCTGCCGCTGCCTCGGCCTAGCCCCACCCAGCCAGAACCCCACCTGACCATAGATACCTGAGTGAGCCCAGCAGAGATCAGCAGAACCACCTAGCCTAGGTCTGCTGAATCCTGCGGAAATGTGAGACATTAATATTTATTGTATACCATTGAGCTTATGTGACTGTTTGTTATGCAGCGAGAGTAACTGATACACGTTTAGGGTGTCATGAAAGAGAAAAACATAAAGACAAACATATTTTAGGCAAAATTTGCAATGCAATATGATGCATATCACCTTTGAAGATTGAATGGGGTGCCCTGAGAAGAGTGAGAAGGAACTGCCTAAATCTATGTCAGGGTGATCAAGGAAGTCAAAGACTTCAGCTGATGCCTAAATGAAGCCCTAAGGATGAACAGGTGTTTACCAGAGTGGGGTGGAGACTGAAGTTGGGGTGGGGAATTATATCCTTTTTAGATAACTACAAGTGTCTTACTATACTAAGGAGCGATAGTAATGGATGGGTTCCAGTTGTTGGCAGCCACTGGCTTGTGGATAGCTTCATAAGTCCTGCTAAAAAGTTTGGTCTTTATCTTAAATTTAACTCCTAAAGAATTGAAGAGGCACCACATGATCAGATTGATGTTTTTTTAAGCTCTGGGAATGGTGTGGGCCCAGGCAGGAATTGGGGAGGCTGGTCTTGAATCTGTGCTCTTCCAGATTTAGCCATGGGCAAGAAGGGATTAGAGGAGGGAGATATTAAGAGGTGGTGCAGACAAGTCTTGGCAGCCAATTCAGTGAGGGGGTGATACCTGGCTTCAGTTATGGGGCAGAAGAGTTTGGACAGGAGTGGTGGTGAGGATTTCCATGTGGGTCATGATGAGTCTGAAGTGCCTGTGGGAGAGCTGGAGGGAGGTGTTTAGTAGGCAGGCAGAAATGTGGTTTGGGGCCTGAGAAGAGGAGCCGGTATCAGGCATTTCGTTTGGGGCATTATCTACATGGAGGCAGTGGCTGAAGCTACCATAGGCAAGACTGGGTTTATGTAGCGTGAGATGCAAACCAAATTTAGTACAGGGAAGCACCAACACATGTAAGGTGGACAGAAGAAGAGAAAGCAAAGGAGACTAAGAAGGAAAAGCCAGAGAGTGAGAGAAGACTCGGAAGAAAGTAGTTTCACATTAAACAAGAAAGGGGTTTTGAAGTTGAAGGTTAACAGTATCAAATAGCCCAGAGAAGCTGGAGCATGGAGGACTGAAAAAGTGGTTTGTTTGTTTTGCACCCAGGAACCATGATGGATTAGTTTCATGGTGACTTGAGCAAGAGTTGACTCAAAGGTCAAGAAGGGTGAGAGAGATATTGCATAGAGTAGACGAGAAAATGTAGACAAGAATGGTTATTCACTTCTTTGTCATAGAAGAACCATTCATGGTCTCTTGGCCTCAGGTTTGCCTTTAGCCATAGATAGGTACATAGTTCTGTGCAGGCTTAGCTTCGCTTCAGGCAGACGGCATCTTGCCTCTAGTGTGTGTTTTGAATTTTCCCTTCTGTCCAGGGCTTTTCCAATGTCATGGTCACCCATGAGAGCTTGCTCAACCCTGTACAAATGATTTGTGCCTAATAGTTGCAAAATGCCACTTTGCTCTACTCCAAGAGGCATTTTTTTCACACTAGGATGGAATTGTGTGAACTAGGCTTCTACTGACAACTTTAGTTTTTCCCTTAAAATATAAGGTAAAGTCTTGCCAAGAGAAGGAAGGAAAAGCATTGGGGAGGTGTGTGTGTGTGTGTGTGTGTGTGTGTGTGTGTGTGTGTGTTTTATTTTATTTTATTTGAAATGCCTCTAGACCTGAAGGGAGAACCAGATGAGAAGTTAGGAAATGTATTTTGTTGTCTTTTTAAAATTGTTTCAAAACTTGTTCTTGAGGTATAAAATATATCCAGAAAAGTGCACATATATCATATTATCCAGCTCAGTGAATTTTTACAAACTGAATACACGCATGCAACCAGCACTCATATCAAGAAACAGGACATGACAAATGCCCCAGGGACTTCCCTTGTGTCCTGGTTAAGTCACTAACCCTTCACCTCAAGGATAACCACTATCCTAACTTCTAACACTATGGATTAATTTACCTGTTTTCGAACTTCATATACAGGGCACAAATAATGCCCGTTTTATTACATAAAAATCTTTTATTAAAAAATCATAAGCAATTCTGTAACATAACAATATCACACTCAAGCACACCTATGACTTTTTAGGTGAAATGTTAAAATTGCTGTCCATTTCACGCGAGACATTCATGTACCCTACCAACCATGCTCAATAATAGCATTACTTCTGCTGAAACCTGTACATTGAATCACACAATACGTTCTTCTTCATATTTGGGTTCTTTCATTCTACACTGAACTAGTAAGGTTTATACATGTTGCTTCAGCTTGTAGTTGTGATATGCTCATTCTCATTGCTGTAAGAATTCCATGTGTAAACAACCATAAGAGATTTCTTCGTTCTATTGTCAATGGGCTTTCGGCTAAATTCCAACTGGGGCTATTGTGAGTACTTCTGCTATGAACATTTTAGTACATGTCTTTGGGTAAACAAAAGTACACATTTCTGTGGATAGATACCTAGAAATGGAACTATTGAGTCATAGTGTATGCATATGTTTAGCTTTCCTAGATCCTGCCAAATCGTTTTTCCAAAGTGGTTGTATCATTTTACACTTCCATCTGCTGGGCATGAGGGTGCCCATGGGACCACTGCTCTTTATTGACCCTGGTCCAGCTATTTGTGTGAATATTCCCTGTGTTCCCAAGGAGCTCATGCAGAGTTCGGAGTATATAGTCCAGGGGTGAAGGACAGAAAATTGAGGATGTTGACATGAGAGGGGAGGGCGTGGGTACCATGGCTCTTGGTAACATTGGGAAGTTGCACTTAGAGAAAACTTAAGAGAAGCAACTAGAAGTTTAGATAAATTTGAAGGGCGTGCGCAGCGAAGTAAGAACACGAGAGAATGGAAGTGTGAAATTTTTGGTCAGAGAATGAGTTTAAGGTCTCTGGACTTTGGGACAATGTTGGATGGATTGAGACTGAGGATGAGAGTAGCTTTGTGGTGTAGACACTTGTAGTCAAGGTCACCGTGATGATGGCTGTGAAAATCAAGGCAGACAAGGGGATCGAGGAACACAGTTTCAACGGGAAGCTGAAAGAGAAATAGCTTGAAGTGGCAACAAGTCACTGAGTCCAAATTAGCCCCCCGTCTTCCAATCCTTCAGCTCCCATTATTATTTAAAAGTTCCCTTTTATATTTTTTCTTGTTCCCCTTTAACTATGTCATTCTCTGCGCCCCTTGCTCTTCCCAATTATTTTACCAGAATCTTTCAACCCTACCTTCTTTGGTGTCCCTTTTTCTTATCTTCCTCCTCATGCTAAAGTGTTTGGCTCTTAGCCTCTGGGTCTTTAGAACTCAAAAACAAAATAAAAAATTCCTTATTAATTTCTTCTGTCATCCAAAACCTTTGATCTGCTACCACTATTTAGAACTTTACTTTTCTTATCTGTTCTGCAGTTTGTTCTTTCCATTGGTCCTCCAAATGATTTTAAAACAGTGGTTTTTAAAGATTTCCTTTTTTTTTGTCACTTTTGTATTTTCTTCTTTAGCCATGAAAGCTCTTTCAAACAAAACCTCAGTTGAGACCTTATGTATGGAACAGGAAAATAGGAAACCACTGTTATGATGTGAATGGTGCCTTCTAGGATTGGGCAGTATCTAACCTGCACAACTGTATGCAGTGACATCAGATGCTTCTTAAACATACCTTCAAGTCCTTGTGTCCCTGTCTCTGTTTCCAGCCACAGCAGTGGCGACCAGTTTCATGTAGATTTCAACCGGCCTTACACAAATATACACAGGCAGTGCCCGCCTCAATCCCACCTCTCACTTCTGCCTGGGGCTTCTTTGATCCACTAGTATAGGACATCCTTGAAAAGAGCCCTTTGAAATTCATGCGCATAACCCAGAAGTACAGAGAATTACCACCCTGCCCTGTTGGTAACTTTGACCAAAGGAACATGGAAGTGGGTGGGTAAATCTCCCTTTCTTGTTCCAGGAAGATGGTCCTAATGTACACTTCATAAGGATTCTCAGCTGTCCTATGGGAATCAAACACCCAGATGCCTGTAGCATTAATTCCACAATGCATTCTTGCATTGGTTCTCATCCCTTCTCCATTTCACGCTCCCATCCCTTTTTTATGTTCCCTGGAATCACACTTCCAGATAAAGTGCTTAGACTTATGCCTTTATCTCAGGCTTTGTTCTCTGAGAGTCAGCCTGTAACACCCTCTAATTCAGCCCCTGGGGGTAAAATTATTGCTCTGGAATAAAATTATGTGGAGATAGTTCAGATGTCTTGAGCTGAGCAGGCTATTTGAATTTAAGGTGCATAGATGAAAGTTCAGTGGGCAGAAATTCAAATGGACCCTTGTCATGTTCAAATCAATATGTGTGGAAAATGAAATAGACTTTTAGTGGAGAGGTATAAAAGCTCTAGCCCCTTGGAGAATCTATTTGGCCTAGTTTGGAGTTTTGCCTTGTATAATAGTATGATACAGATAATAGTATGGGTTTAGGTCTCCAGGGCTTTCTATCTTCACAGCCTCTGAAAGTTTAAAAACACACACCATTAGCACTTGCCTCATCTTTCCTAAACTGGCGGTTGTCACGGTTCCCTTAAAGAAGTAAGACAGTGCCTCAGAAGACAGCAGTCACCTCCCACACCCCCACTCCCCCAGATACCCAAGATACATCTTGTGTATACTTAAGCTGTCTCTGACACACATAATTTCTTTTTCATCCTGAGTAATCAGTCTTTGTTATCCTCTTAGCAAAGAGAACAGTATATTTTTGTACAGAAAAGATTGGAAGAAAAGGAAAATAAAAGAGAGCCCCCCACTCACTGCCTGAAATTTCAGGGTAAATTCCCACAAAATAGCAACAAATAAAAGATGGCAGGGAAAAAGCACAGAAGTTTCTAGAACAAGGGTATTTGTCAAGTCCTGGTTAAAGATCTAGTTCTATTTTGAACATTTTGAATTTTTTTTCCAAGTGCTGTTGTTTTGGTGTTAATGATGGTGCTGAAACCCTGTTGCTTTGAATAGGAGGGATTTGTTTTACTATTTCAGGATTAAGGTCAATCTTATGGACAGGCTGCCACATCCTGTCTGCAGTCCCAAGTCCTGCAGTCACTCTGTCATGCTTCTCAAATCCTCTCTTGGGATGCTAGCCAGCTGAGCCCTACAGTTTTTCTTTTGAATACTACTGAAATGGAAGAATGTTAACATGTGCCCATTCTAAGACACACAGAGGGTTCACCCTAACCTTTTTTCCCCCCACAAGATTTGAAGCACACAGAAGAGAGAATTCCATAGGCCTCTTTGAGGCTGAGGTAGATTACCATAGGTAGTTAGCTAGCTATTAATAAGGAAAGTAGGAAAGGGAGTCAGACATTGTTGAGCATAATCAACCAGAGAGCATAAGCAGGCTTATGCTACAGCTTCACTTACTCCAGGGGAATCACAGCCTTGCCCTGCCAAGGATTCACCTCCTCCCTTCTTGCTCCAGTACTGGATTGTTGGGGGGAGCAGAGGGAGGTCAGTACATGTGCAATAGAAATCAAAATGGTGTAGGCAGAGGTGCTTGACCCTAGAGGCCGGGCAGTGTAACCTGGGAAAGGGATCAATTGACTAGGGCATGGATCCATCATAAGCCCAGGAAAGCTGGGGAAGTTGACTGGTTGTTTTGAAAAAGCTCCTGGTTTTTCCAGGCCCAAGATAATATAACTCAGCTTCACAAAGAAGCTCTCTCTTTCATGCTCAGAAACATACATTGCCCTGTTCCTTAACATGTTCAGTCCGTAGTGACCATCTGGATCTAGCAACCACAGGGACTAGGGTTTGGAGTATGCCAAATGCATACTCCAGGTGGGAGCCTCAATACAGTCATGCAGCTGGGACAGTGCTAAGCTACCTGGATGGGGACTGAGGCCACTGAGCAGTCTCCTGCTGGCTCCAAAGGACTCAGAGTTAACATGAAACGGGAACTGTGGACACTGGCCTTTGTTTTGGCCTTGCTGAAGACATGGTTGCACTTTATTCATGGAAGGACAGACAGAGATGGAACACAGAGGGGCAGCCCTCTATTTCCACCCAAATAAATCTTACCACACTACAATCTCCCATGCATGGGTCCATGAAATCTTTTTTTGTGATCCTGTGAAAGAACCCCACTTCCACTGGCAATCGATTGTAAATATAGTCATATTATTCACCCCCTTGGTAGCCACACCCTTTATAGTATGACTTGGAAGCTTTCCCCAATATAAGTGGAGAGAATTTCCCTATCTCTTGAGTCTGAACTAGTCTTGTCACTTGTTTTTGCCAATAGACTGTGGTAAAAGCAATGAGCTTAGAGGAATTTTTGCATGCTTCTACTCTATTTCTTGGAATTTTCTGACTTTGCCATGAGACTAAATCTTGGTTGGACCACTTGAGAATAAGAGGCCACAGAGAGAAGAAGTAAGGCTCATCAGCCAATAGCTGGCCAACTCCCAGGGCTAAGCTGCCCAGCTGATGTGCAGTTGGCTAGGTAACATGAGGAGCTTTGCAAAGGCCAGAAGAACTGCCAACCAAGCCCAGCTCAAAATACCAAACTGCAGAACTGCAAGCTAAATAAGCGTTTATGGTTTTAAGTCACCATGTTTTGGGGTGTTTTGTTTCATAGCTATAGCTAACTGTTATAGAGGTTTCATAGTCTCCATTGTATTTCTTGAATCATTTGCCTGGTTTGCCTTATTACCATTAACAATATTGGCAGAAATGAAAACAATAGTAATATTAGCATATAACTGTAGAGTTCTACAACTCATTTGATTCTCACAATAACATCTAGAGAATAGTTTCTATTTTAGATGAGATCAACAGCAGGAACAGTGTTACTATCCTTGACTTTTATGACATTTGGGTAAAGGTCAGAGAGACTGAACTGTAATAGAAAAAATTTAGCACATCAACTGCTACAATTTGGTACATGGAGATACTTGAACAATTGATTGGTAGAATTGACAAAAGAGTGAAACATATTTGATGTGGAAATATATTCATGTAAACTTAAGAAGAAGTTCAGTGTATAATCATGCATGCATATATGCAATGAAAGAATTCTCTAATTAGAAGTGGCAAGGGAGGGAGACCTGTTTCTGTCCCTGATGGTGTTGATTGTGTTTTCTTTCACTCAATTAATTACTAATTTATTTTTACTTTTTTATTGAATTTATGGGCATGACATCAGTTAATAAAATTATGAATAGGTTTCAGGCATACAATCCTATAATACATTATCTGTATGTTGTATTGTGTTCACCACCCCAAGTCAAGTCTCTTCCATCACCACTTATCCTGCCTTTACCCTCTTCTACTCCCCCTGCCCCGCCCTTTTCTCTCTGGTAATCATCGTACTGTTGTCTGTGTCTCTGAAGTTTTCTTCTCTTAATCCCTTCACCTTTTTCACTCAGCCCTGCAACCCCTACTCTGACAGCTGCCTGTCTGTTTTCTTTATCTATAAGTCTGTTTCTATTTTGTTTGTTTATTTTGTTCATTACGTTCCACATGTAAGTAAAATCATACGGTACTTGTTTTTCTCTGGCTGGCTTGACTTAGCATAATGCTCTGAAGGTCCCTCCATGCTGTCTCATAGGGTAAGATTTCCTTCTTTTTTTATGGCCAAGTAGTATTTCAGTGTGTAAATGTACCACAGCTTCTTTATCCACTCATCTATTGATAGGCACTTGGGCTGCTTCCAGATCTTAGTTGTAAATAACACTGCAATGAACATAGGGGTGCATATATTTTTTAAACTAGTGTTTCTTTCTTTTTTGGATATATTCCTAGAAGTGGAATTGCTTGGTCATGTTTTCTTTCACTTTAATTGTCATGTTTGTGGCATATAAGATTTACAAGGCATTTATGAACATTAGTTGATATTCTTAACCATTCAGTGAAATAGGCAAGACAAGCATCATTATACCCCTTTTGCTTAGACATACATAGGTTAAGCCTTAGGAAAGTCTGAAGATTCTCTTTCCATAGCACCTTGATGCTGCCATTTAGTTTATAACGTTGTGGGAGGCAGCAAATTGCCTTTTCGTTCCTCTAACCCTTGTTAGGGGAGGGTGTGGTGATGCATGGGTGCAGAAGCTGGATTTCACAGATGTGCTAAGGCAATAGTTGGTGTTGCTTTGCATGCAGCTCCTTGCTCACCACTGATGAATACCAGTTTTTATTTTTTTAATTTTTATTTATTGATTTGAGAGAGAGAGAGAGAGAAACAGAGAGAGATAAACATTGATTTGTTGTTCCACTTCTTTATGCATTCATTGGTTACTTCATGTATGTGCTCTGACTGGGGATCAAACCTGCAACCTTGGTGTATCAGGATGATGCTCTAACCAACTGAGCTATCAAGCCAGGGCTAGAATGCCAGTTTTTAAATGCAGGTTGTAAGAATTAAGGGGCATTTCATTGACAATGGGTGGGTCCAAAGAATGCTTGGAAATAGATGGAAGGCCGCACATTTCTGTATGGCAGTGTTTTGGGGGAGATTCTCAGAAGCTGGCATGTATCTCATGAGAAAGTATTGCCTGAGATAAGGCTTCCCCAGAAGCAGATCCTGAAACAAGGATTTGGGGCAAGTAGTTTATTTGAGAAGAGATTCTAGGAAACACAAGTCGTGAGGTGGGAAAGAGACAGAGAAGAAAAGAAAGTCATGAAAGAATGATAATCATCAGGCAAGTTATCATGTGAGGAACTGGGGTGGTTTCTGCAGGGACATCTCTGAGAGATAGTGTGGAACACACACCTAGAGCTATCCCAGCCTGGGTCCAAGGAAACTGGGTACCCACTCACCCATCCCCATTCATCCTGGTTGAGGACTGCTTCCGGAGGCATTAAAACTTTACCATTTCGGGTGTTCCCTGCCCCAAGGCAGAGAGTTACAGGGTTCTTCACTGCAACAGCCTTTTGTGAGTCAAGGAAAATGCTCAGAGGATGTAGACTGTCCAGTAGAAGAATTATGGGCCATATTTTTCTGAGTTGCTTGTGGAAAGAAAATCATGAACTCAAAGCAGTGAACTCCCTATAAGAGCCTGGAGGAGCTAAGGATGAGTGGGGAACATCAGCTAGTTGCACCCTGACTGGGACTGGAACTCTAGAATTCTAGAATGTTAGATAGTTATCCTGGAAATAGCCATGGGTACTATGGTTAAATGACTTGTTTATAGTTTACTTTTCCTTAGCTCCCTTGAAGATTGATTTGAGTTTCTAAAACCTAGATAGAGAACCTGAGGTGTGTAATTCACCTACTTGAGGGTAAATTACTAAGTTGATGATTGTACAAAGATCATGTAGAGGAAGAATTCCTAAATTTTAGACCATAAAGTTAATGCTTCCAACTCTTCTAAGAAAAGTTGATTTGATATTCATCCTTTGCGTACCTGTTTTATCCTCTGAATTTTCCTCCTTGCTTGGGCCAAGGATTTTGCAAGTCTCTTTTGAGCAATGGTGGAAACACTTTAAACCAGTATTGACTGAGTTGCAGAGGACGTACTCCAGGATTACAAAGTGAAAAGATATAGGTAGTTTGTACATTTATTTCATTAATCCTCACCCATCTTTCCCAAATGGGTTTACTCTGGACATATCATTTTAGTTATTCTAAGACTTGAATTCTTTGCTTAAACTTACCTTGTATGTGAGGTCTTCCCCCATCACTCTATATTATTATATTTTATTTTTTAAAAGATTTTATTTTTAGAGAGAGGGTAAGGGAGGGAGGAAGAGAGGGAGAGAAATTTCAATGCAAGAGAAACATCAATGGGTTGCCTCCTGCATGCCTCCAACAGGGGACTAGCCCACAACCCAGGCATATGCCCTGATTGAGAACTGAACTGTGACCCTTTGGTTCATGGGAAAATGCCCAACCCCCTGAACCACACCAGCCAGGGTCCTGTCACTCTATTTTAAAATAACACTCTTTTGCCCTGGCTGGTGTAGCTCAGTGGATTGAATGCGGGCTGGGAACCAAGTGGTCCCGGTTCGATTCCCAGTCAGGGCACATGCCTGGGTTGCGGGCCAGGTCCCCGTGAGGGCCATGTGAGAGGCAACCATACATTGCTGTTTCTCTCCCTCTCTTCCTCCCTTTCCCTCTCTTTCTAAAAATAAATAAAAATAAAATCTTTAAAAAAAAAATAACACTCTTTTTCCTATCTCCTGCACTCCTTCCCCTTCACTGTTTTGCATTTCTCTCTGGCACTTACCATCTGATATACTTTATATTTTACTTGTTGGTTTATCTCTCTCTCCCCAGCTTGAGTGTAAGCTCAGTGAATGCAGGGAATTTTCTACTTTTTCCTTTCTCTGCTCTGCTCTTAATACTTAGGACCTGGCACAGAAGCCCAGTAAATATTTTACAAATGAATAAATAAATAATGAAAGGCAGGTTCACCAAGAACTCCTGCTAAGAAGTCCAATACATTTGTCTTTGCTGTTCTTTGTGAAGCTAAATTTCTCCTGGAGTTTCTGGTTGAATTGAGGCAGGCACCATCCTGAATTTATTTTCCAGGCCTCTCTGTAGCTTTGGAGTCACATACACATCATGCCTATATCACTTACTAGCTGGGAGATCTTGTTTAAATAAACTATTAATTTCTTCCTCTGAAAAATCAGCTAATAATGCCTATTTTGTAGAGTTTTTAAGAGGCTTTAATAAGTCTACATAAATAAGGCACTTAACACAGGACCTGGCAATGTACTGGCTGATAACAAAGTGTGGGTTTTCTTCCCTTTCTCTTAATTTCCAGTGTAATTGTCCAATTGATGACAAAGCGGTAACGCAAACATTGTGGAAAGTTGGTCAAATCAGATGCTGGGGGAGGATGTGGAAGAAGAATAACAGAACCTAGAATTGGAGAGGCAGACAAAGGAAAGGACTCTGTTGCTAGGATCCAGGAGCACCTTTCACCTTCTGTCTGGCCTGTCTTTTGTAGAAGGCTCATGGAAGAGGGAGGTAGAAGATTTAGCCTTGACAGGGTTCCTCCTTCCCGCAATCATTATATTTCTAATGTACTTCCTGAGTTGGCACATTACCCAGAGCTAATTCATCCCAGGGAATATGTTCTCCTTTAGCCAAAAGGAGTTGATTGCATTAGAGCTGAGGTTGAATAAACTCAATTATCAAAGAAATATGCTTCAGAGTGAACTCTGTGATGGACCTTAAAGCAAAATGCCCATATCTTACCTTTCATGTATCCAGTGTGGGTTTTTAATTACTCAGACATGTGGAAACACACTCACTCACCTGACTGGGAGCAGATGGAATTCGGAACAGAGTTTTCTAACATGGCCCCATACACTGCCCCCTTAGCAGCTTTGACAGATGCAGTGTATTTATTCACTTTCTACGTCATTAAGCATCTTCTGTAGGGAATAGATGTGCTATGACTGGCTCTTAGAATAACTTTCCTGAGCTTCTAGTATATCTCTAAAACCTGTTGTGAGCCTTGGAAAGGAGGTCAAGAACTGCAAACATTTACTGAGGATGATGAGTTTATCTTCACTGTTTTCACTTCTTAACTGTTTTCACAAAATTCTCAGAGCTGCTGGTGAAATGATCTGCAGCCAACCAGAGCATCCGGAATAAATTAATTTGGTTGCTATTATGGGATAGGAGAGGCAGAGGAGGTGCTAGAGGTGAGGGAGGTGGTGGTGGTAATGGTGGTGGCTGGAGAAGGCGGGAGAGAAGGCGGAGGTGGAGGCAATGGTGGTGATGGCAATGGAAATGGAGGTGCTAAAGGTCATTGGGAAGGTAGCAGTGATAATGGTGGAGGTGCTAGTTAAGATGTTGGAGAGGTGGCAGAGGCAGTAGGAGGGTGAGGGTGGTGATAGTCGAGGCAGTAGTTCGGTGGAGATAAAGGTGGCCCAGGTAATGGTGAAGGTGCTGGTGGTAGAAGTGTAGGTGCTCGAGGCAAGGATGGTGGAAAAATAGCGATGTTAACAGAATTGAAAACACACGTCCACACAAAAACTTATCCATGAGTGTTCATAGAAGTATAACTCATAATAGCCAAAAAGTGAAAACAATCCCAATGTCCATCAATGGCGGAGTGGATAAACACAGTGTGTTTTCCATATAATATTACTTGGCCATAAAAAGGAATGAAGCTCTGTTATATGTTACAACATGGATGAACCTTGGAAACATTATGCTAAATAAAAGAAGCCAGTCACGAAAGATTACATGCTGTCTAATTCCATTCATATGACATGTTCAAAACAGGCAAATATATGGAGACAGAACATAAACTAGTGCTGCCTATGGCTGGGAATAGCGGGATGGGACTGACTGCTAATAGGTATCAGGTTTCTTTTTGGGGTGACAATATTCTAAAATTAGACTGCAGAACTCTGAATATGCTAAAAACCACTGAATTCTATATTTTAAATGAGTGATTGGTATGATATGTCAGAAAGCCATTACAAGCTGGGGCAGCGGCGGTGGTGGGGGCGGAGAGCTCAGCTTTGGTGGGGATACACCGGGGCGCGGAAGGAAGAGTAAGGATGGGTTGACAAGTGATACGCTTGAATCTATCTAGGGCCATGTCCCCCCTCGAGCACCACAGATTTTTTTCCCATGTCTTCTGGAAAACTATATATCTTCCCACAGCCAACACTAAATCTACACATAAGCATTTTTGAAACAGATTGTAAAAATCAAGCCAAGTTTCAACTGCCCCTGGAATTATGTCTAAGAATCACCTTTGTTTTTTCCATACGGTATCTTCAGCACACAGAAGTGGCTTCTTAAGGGCAACGGGACGGAGTGACCAGGCTTTCCCTTCTTGTGTGAGTACAACATCAGATGGGGTCCACGAAGAAGTTAAAGCAGACATCTGGTGTCTATAATTTTTAATAATTTTAAACTAGCTACAAAATGTCAATCACTTCACAAACTGACAGAGGAGACAGGAGGAATTTAATATTACATGCTGTAATGATATTTATCTCACAGTTTATCTATATTTCATTCATTTATATTATTTTTTTAAGGTTTCTTTATCAGCTACTAAACATCTCAGCAATTTGGTGTGCATAGCTCTAGATTAAGCAACAGAGAATTGAACTGGTAACAGACCACAGGGAAAATGGCGATTAGTAAGAGTCAGCCTTATAAAATTTACACCTCCACACTGTTTCACAGCAAGATAGCTTTCTCCAAAACACAGCCTTCAAAAGCAGCAAATAAACCCTATATTACATCCATTTGACATAATTTCAGCCAAACGTTGATTTTGCTGGAAATGATTAAATGGCGAGTGTGTCAAATTCGTCTTTTTTTAGAATTCTTTAAAGAAAAGGATGATGATGATTAGTAAGTCTATATACTGACAGAAAGAAAGGGATACTACTGCACTTGTGCTGGTAGAACTCAATCTCGACAGCGTCTCAATACTGAGCATGCGTTGTTGTTCTGTGGTTGCGGGTGTCGCACGTGTGTGTGTGTGTGTCTTCTCATCAGTGTGCTGCTGTCGTGGAAAGATTCTGTTTAAGTAGGAATCTAAAAATCTATTTAGTTCTCATGCATAAATGCATAAATCACATCACTTTTAGTGCAATGCCTGTTATGTAAGTCCACATTGTCTAATCAGGAAATCATAGATGACAGCCATGAGGAACCAAAGACAGCAAATTCTGAGAGTTTCAGAGCCTGACACCCAAAGAAAGGACCGTGGCAGTAGCTCCGTGGAATGTCACAGTTTTACAAGAACAATACTGTGATTGAAAGAATCAACAGCACATTGAGCATTCCTAAATTGTTGTCATTCAGCAAACGCCACTGAGGAGAGAGAAGGAAAAATGAAAACCAAGACATCTTATGTAGGGAGTTAGAGCCACCAAATGACTACTATATACAACCTTTGGAAAGAAACAGACCCAGAAAGAACAAAAGACATAATATTTTTGGGAAACCGATGGACAACACAAGACAACATTCACAATGAGGGTGGACTGAAGTGTGTGTGTGCAGACCTACTAGGTAATACCATGAGAAAAGCATGAAGGTGCTGTCCTGCTTGACAGCGTTCGGAAGAGAACACAGGTGGGCACATTTAACCACTCCCCAGCATCTTCGTTGCACGTTGGTTGGCCTCATCAATTCTGGTTTTGTTGGAATCAGCCTAGAAAAGGGGAAAGAAAACAGAATCCAGGTTACCCATTAACATTTCATTCATCCCTGTGGGTCCAATTCAAATGCACTCTTTTGGATAAAGGCATCTTGCAACTTTACTAGAGTTGACCATCTCTTCTTTGTGTTTCGAGTATATGTAGACATGATCATAGAAACTTGATCTTAGTTCTGGTGACTATCTTCCCCACCAGAGAGTGTCCTTTTGGGGACAGAGTTGTATCATTTATATTTCTCTCCTGAAGTGACACCTAATGACTTCTGTGGTAGGCTCTCACATCTGTTGCATTGAGTTGAATTATTACTGCTAATATAGTTGGGTTCAAATTATGGATAACTTATTAGTAGTGTTACTTTGAGTAAATTACTTAACATCATGGGGCCTCAGCTGTCTCATCTGTAAGCTGGGGGAAATAAGGAGTACTGCTAATAAGCATCAGTGTATACTCTGTTTCATTCATTCAACTTCGGTAACAGCAAGATAGACAACCACTATGAAGTGTATACTGTTATTAGCTCCCCTTTCCAAGTGAGAAAACCTACAAGAGAGGATTTAGGCAATTTGTCTAAAGTCATAGTACTAATAAGTGGGGACACCAGAGTCAGGAGACAAGCAGCCTGGAGTCAGAGTCCACACTGCTAATTATTATGTTAATCATTTTACTTCTTAGAAGTGCTGTGAGGAGGAAATGCATTTATACCCAAAATGTGCTTAGAATAATGTTTTGCAAAAATTAAGTGTTCAATATATCTTAGCTTCCAATTATTATTAGGTGGAAATTTGGCTTGCTTTTTGGGATGTTTACTTATTTTAGAGCCCCATTTTTGAAGACCCACTCCTATGAGTTTGATAACTGACTTGATTTAACACGAGCACATTTACCATATCTTCATGCCTTGATTGATGTCCTCACTGCTTGAGCTACCTTTTGTTACACATACAGCATGAAACCCAGGGCTGCTACCAAGACAGACCTTTAAACCCCAGAAAACAAACTGTTCCTAATATCACTGAGAAACATATGAATCAGAAAGTAGAGGCAAAGATTAAACATTCTAGGAAAACAGAACTCTTTTTCTGTCAACCAATATTCATTCAGTGATCACCGATTTTGCATCTACTACTGTGCTTGGTGCATTCCAATCTCTATCAAGTTGGGTCGTCTATATTCAGTTTAATTGTGGATTCCCAGGACCCGAGAGTTATCTATATTCAAATAGAAGTTTGCCAAGTGGAAACAGAAATATTTCTAGATTATTCGTAATTCTAAATTATCTGGCAAAAGTTTCCTACCATCTGTTTGAATTATCAGGAGTTGACTTTCAAAACAAGTCAGGGAAAGCATTAAACTTCCTTGATTATTTTAATCCATAAACTCATATTTTTGATCTTGGGTTCCTAATTTGGAAAGTGATATTCTCTTCAATTTTACTTAGCTTTTTTGTTTATCCTCACCCTAGGACATTTTTTTTTCATTGCTTTTTAGAGAGGGAGGGAGAGAAAAAGAGAGAAACATTGATGTGAGAGAGAAATATCAGTTGTGTATGAGCCCCAGTGATCAAACCTGCAACCTGGCTATGTGCCCTGACAGGTAATTGAACCCATGACTTTTTGGTCGATGGGACAATGCTCCAACCAACTGAGCCACACCTGTCAGGGCAATTCTTTTTGGCTTTAAAATTTTCCTTCTTCAGCTACAATTCCTATCAGAAATAATGACATATTGGTGCAAAGAAAAATTACAGGCTTAGACCAATGTGAAATGTTCCTGCAGATTGAATTATGCTATTTTCCCAGACTGAGAAAAGCTCAAATGAAAAAAAAACTATCCATTTCAAAATGAATGACATTTTTGGAGGCAGATGTTCTAGGACCTCCTACATGAAGAATGCATTAGTGACCTTCACATGATGGAGCAAGAGAGCATGAGGTTTTTCTGGACATCTTCAAAGGATCTGGGAGGAGCTGAAACAGACCCATGTTCAATGAGCATCTGTGATTTCCACCTAAATTCTTTCTGAAGCATATCAAAATTCCAACCCATACAATATCTGACACAAAGGTGCCACACCTTTATTATTGGTATAACAGAAGTGGTGCCTTTTAGAAACCAATTCTGAGATAATCTCCTTTTAGATGTCTTCCTGGTATTTGGAGAATGCTCCTGTGCTTATTCTATTTATAGGCTGTAGGAATGTATTCGTGGAATGCATCTCACCCCACTTTTCATATTTCTATTTAGAGGACCCTGCAATTGCTGGCATACCCAAGATATGCCAAGATTTGTCCCTGTGGGAAAGCCGAGATGCCCACTGGAAAGGCAGTAAGAGGGTTAGAAGGAGCCAGTTAGCCCAACTTCTGAACATGCTGGAAATCTCCAATACAGACCATGGCAGGTAGTTTTTAGGCCACAGCTCAGACTTCCAGAAGTAGAGGCTCATTATCCACCATGGCAGCCAGTTCTGATTCCAGGTTTGAACTATTCTCTTATTATCTTTTTTTAAAAGCATTTTTTAAAAAGATTTTATTTATTTTTTAGAGAGCGGGGAAGGGAGGGAGACAGAGTGGGAGAGCAATGTATGGTTTTCTCTCATACGGTCCTCACTGGGGACCTGGCCCACAATCCAGGCATGTGCCCTGACTGGGAATCAAACCAGCGACCCTTTGGTTCCCAGCCTGTGCTCAATCCACTGAGCTACACCAGCCAGGGCTATTCTCTTATTATCTTTTAAATGAGAAAACCAGGTCATGAAGCTGGTGCAGGAAAACCCTGTTGGACCCTTAGTTTTCAAATGCCATGTTTCCTTGTTGGTAGGAGAATCTGAGGATTGCTAAAGCTTCAGCCTCACCACATTCTACCGTGTGTGTAGCATCTGCCCCTGACAAATTTAAATTGAAGTTTGAACATCATTAAGTTATTTCCTTATCAACAGTTCCCATAAACTATCTGATGAGAACTTGCCCCATTTTAGTTTTATGAAAAAATGGTACCTTTTTAACCTTAGAAAAAAATATATGTGGGGTAGGCAAAAGTAGGTTTACAGTTATGAGTATGCAAAACATGTTATTCTTGTATTATTATTTGTTAATTATTGTATTATTGTCCATACAAACAACTGTAAACCTACTTTTGCCCATCTGTATATATAAATATCCTAATTAGAAAGCAAGGATTTTTAAAGGGCAAAGTCATTTCTTGATACTCTATGGGCATATATTGAAAATTTCATCGTTTTGAACTCCCAAAACTTTACTATCAATCAAGGTGATGAGAAAGATCATTATTGATGGAATTAGCTGAAAGTTGTTGTTGGGGTCATGACAGCATATGAGAGAAACATCAGAAAATTCTCTTTCCTCCTCCTGTGTGACTTTGATCTAGTATTAGGTGTGCGGGAGACCTCTGCACACCATTTCCTATGACCAGAAGTGAGAACACACGTGAGAAGGTGAAAGTCTGTGAATAGCGAAGCCCACCTAACGTGCATCGAGGGCAATGCTGGGATGAAATAGGTTCTAATGAAATCATGTCCAGACTGTAATTATGGGGGGAGAAAAAAGGCTAGTCATTCAAAGGCAATTAGACCCCTTCCCACTCCTTAAGCAATTCAGTGTTCAAAGAATGAGACCAACCATAATGGCTGTTTCCCATCCTGACTTTTGATTAAACCATATAGCTGCATATGTCTTTGTCCTTGTAGTAAATTGGGCCCAGAATGAAAGGTTTTCCCTAAGAAGACAGCTAGAATTGCAAAGTGGCAGAATTAAAGTACCACTTGCCTTTCCAGGAACAATTTTTCTTGCTTAAAGCCCAACTCTATCAATAAAGGTTGACCCCTCTCTTTTAGTAAAATTTCTCCTCCAGAACTCTAATTGAGTTAGAGATGCATTATCTCCCTACATCTTTGAATAAATTGGATCCATTAATAGAAAATGGCTACTTGTTTTTTCAAATCATTTTTCTGTTGGAAGGTAGTTCAGCAATTATTTCTTAGTTCATTTTTCTAGGCCGTAATGGGTTAGGTCAGTTTGTGTTGGCTCCAGTGCTTTTTAAAACTCTCAATATCATTCTAAAATGTATTGATTTGCTCAGCTTTAAAAGCTTTAGAATATCAAAGGCTCTAAACAATGGTAAGTGTGTCATGACTTGTAAAAGTAAGCAAAGCACAAGTATTTTACCAACCAACACCGACATCTGTGTAGCTCAATCTCGATCAGGTAAAATATTATGCAATCAGGTATTTTTAATATGGAGCCCATAGAACACAACAGGGCAAACTGTTTCCTTTATGACCGCTTATTCCTTTTTCACATCAGTGGAGATTGCTTGGGTACCAAGAAACTGAGTATTTAGCCTTATGATTCAAGAGATCTCAAAAACACCCTTCTCTGTTCACCAAAGTAGAATAAATTGTTAAAAGGAGATTCAGGATCTCAGGCTCCAAACTTCAATATCTCCCAGGGATTAAACTCACACATTATAAGATTAGTCACCTAGCATTGATTACAGATGCACAGTTATCATTAAAATTATAATGTGTCTATTGTTTCCTTTTGTCATTTGGACATTTGAAGATATGGTAAGCAATAGTCAAGACTCTACTGATTGGTGAGGGGTGGAATACAAGGACATAGAAATTATGTCAGATTTATATAATGTGGAATGTTAGGTTTGGGTGTCCCCAATTTTTTTTTATAAAAGCTTTCCAGTGCTCCTTTCTCTTCCCTTCTACTCTCAAGCGCCCAAACCCACCCCTCCCCATTCTACTCCTGCTGCTCTTCCTTATGCCTCATGGTGACACTACAGGCTCAGTCTTGGAGTCACATCTGGTGCCCTTGTGTGAACTCAACCTTATGTCACCTTATGTCCCTTACTTTGAAATCTGGATATGTGTATTGTTGGACCAGAAATGGAATCTGGGCCTTTTTGAACTATTATTAAAGCTTTGACATTTATAAAAATCAAAGCTTATATTCATCTTCTGGTTAAACTAAAATAACTATTCTTTCCTCCATTTCCTGATTTTTATTTCTAAATCATATCCACTTGACAAGGTCCAAACCACCCTTCAAGTCTCAGTTCAAATTCAACTCCTTTATTTTTTTAGATTTTCCCACCCCTCAACCCTTAAAAATCTTTCCTCATCTAACCTACTTAGCATTTTATGTGTGGCTGTCTCAGTGAATTACATTTTCTGTGGCAATAAATTCATCTGAAAGCCAACAGCCTCCCCTACGTTGAGAGTTTCTAGGCAGCAGGGATGGTATCTCTCTCATCTTTACATGTTATGGGATGCCTAGCACAAAGTCTGAAATAGAGGTGCCCCTGAGGAATATCTGCTAGATTAAGTTCTATCCTCTATTTATTTATCTGTAGCTGAATTTTTATCTTGGGGTAGATGAAAATTTTCTATCTACCACTGTGCCTGAATCCACTGCCAAGGTGTGAGCGTCTCCTTATGCCCTTCACACTTTCTCAGTGATTACTTCAGAAGAAGTAATGAACAATGGAAATGTGCTGACTGCCACATGCTCACCTTCTCCATGATCCTGTCGATCTGGCGATTCTGTGTATCGATCTCATTGCCCATATCCAGGGCCATATGACGGAGGTTTCCAATGATGCCGCTCACCTGCTCCAGGTTTTCATCCATTTCATTTTCTCGGGCATCATTTGTTACCCTGGGAAACAAACAGCAATTTTTGATGGATAAAGGTTGAGAGAAAATTTGAACGCCAAGGATCCAAAACTTAGGAGAAAAATCCATAGACTTCTAGGTATCAATCTTATCCATCTGAAATCTCCATTCAATGGGAGGACAATATTTAGCTTGTATACATTAGGAAACAATTTTTATTAGTTTTTCTTTATTTTATTAGCAAATAATTTTATAATGCGTTTTGAACCCTTGACTTTCTATTTTTAAAGAATTTATATTATTAAATAGATTAATTTATTTACCTCTGTCACTTCTGCCAGCATATCATTTTGTCCCTTCAAATATTTATCCCAATTTTCACTTTTTAGGATTAAATTATTTTAGTTGGGAGGATTCCAGGTCAGAAAAGGAAGATGGAACTAGTTAGGAACTATATTTTTCTTTTTCAATTGTCAACCAAAATCTCCAAGAGCCAAATTCAGAATGAAAGAAAAAGCCATTTTGCTAAGGCAGAGCATGTCGCTGCTCCCTTCTTTCCGGTTGGGGGCCAATGTCCATGGACGAGTAATGATAATTTCAGTCTGCCTCCTAATCTTGCTTGCTCCCAAGAACTCCAAAGGGAGCTGCTTGTTTAAGATGATTTTTATTTGCTTAGATTTCAATGCTATGGGGTTTTTGGTGACATCGTGAATGGGTTATTTCAAGGGAAAAAACTGTGATAAAAGGTTTTGTTCCAGTTTGAGTGGGAAGACAGGCGTTGGCTCTCAAAGTGCCTTACCATTTTGCCGTATTTTTTTTTTCTATAGCTCAGCTTGAAAGTTAAAAACACAGCTACTCCATTGCAAATGGTAGGTACTTACACTTACTCCAGAATGTTCTGGCTAAATGTTTTCCCACTACAGATGGTGATGGGCTAAAAGTATTCAGAGGGGTTAAAATCCTTCCCCTGTGGTAACTCCTAATGCAGAATAACCCACTGAGGTTTTTAAGGCAGCCCAGTCCAGAAAAAAATTAAAGGGAAACTTCCTAGCTTTTTTTTTTTTTTTTTTTACACAGAAGAGAAGCTTATTTAAATGATCATCCACAGCTAAGGCATATTTTCATTTGATGGTTTGCAGCCTTGACTGCATATTAGAATCACCTGAGGAGCTTTAAAACTACAGATGTCTAGGTCCCACTTCTAGAGATTCCGATTCAGTTGGTGTGGATTAGGTCCAGGCACTTGTGTTAAAACAAAACAGAACGAAGCAAAACAAACATTCCTCCAGTCATTCTAATATGCAGGCAGGATTGAGATTCCCTGCTTTAGTTTCCCTGGGAGCAGATAGAAACAGGAATAAAATTGCCATCTTTGAGGCTCTAGGTAGATATCTAGACCTTATACCTAAGTGACAGCGACCTATCCCTTGAATCTGCATTATTGGTTGGCAACTTAGTGGCCTGGGTATAGACAGCTATAAAACTACCTAGTCACTGATGAGTCCTGGTGTAGTAGCCTATAAAAGGGGAGAGGTATTTTTTTTCTCTTCAACAACAGAAATATTTGTTACTCTAACTGTTTTCTAGTCTCCTGAAAGCTGAGTTCTGAACTGACAGATCTGTGTAACTTGAGATTTAAAAAAACATAGATATTTAACTTGGCTTTTGCTTCCGGATCTTAAAGGAAATGATTTTTTTTTAAAGATTTTATTTATTTATTTTTAGAGAAGGGAAGAGAGAGAGAAAGTGAGGGAGAGAAACATTAATGTGTAGTTGCCTTTCATGGGCCCCCTACTGGGGACCTGGCCTGCAACCCAGGCATGTGCCCTGACTGGGAATTGAACCAGCGACCCTTTGGTTCGCAGCCCGTGCTCAATCCACTGAGCTACACCAGCCAGGGCTAAAGGAAATGATTAATAAGAAGCCAGGCATGTCCAGTATTCTGTCTTTGTACCCCCAGATTTGTTCCCTGACCTTTGCTCTCTGCCCCAAGAGGCTGACCTCTCTAAAACTTTACCACCCAGGTTTTCTCACCTCTAACTTCCAAAGGACTTTGGAAAATGGCCAATGAGAGGTTGGAGGGCAAGAGGAGTAACAAGTTGGGGCATCTATTGCCCTTCTCATTTCCTGCTATTAGTTTTGGCAGTGGCTGCATTTCTCTACCTATCACCCCTACCCACAGCCAAAGCTATTGCTGGGTTGTGATAACAGCTCTTTCCTGTCCCTCCAGAACTCTTCTTGTTGTTGCTAATCCATAAATGCTTTACCAGTGCTTGTTAGTAACCCTGGCCGCACCCCTGTAAACAATCTCTTTAATAGTTCTGTTCACTTAAACTCACAGAATGAGATGCCTGTCTGCTGCAGCATTGCCCCTGGATATGATCATGTGACTTGCTCTGTCTGGTGAGGCTTTGGCAAACACGGCACAAGCAAAGGCTTGATAAGTGCTTGTGCATTGGAGGCTGCCCATGGAATGCTTCCGCTGCCCTGTAAGAAGCCTGGGCTATCCTGCTGGAGGAAACATGACGAGAACAGAGGCACTCTGCTGCAGCTCCTGCCAATCCTAGCAAATGTTGACTGCCCCAAACAAATGAGTGAGGCCTTTTTGAATCATTCCACACCCAGTTGCCTGTAATGAATGAGCCCAGAAGAGGCTGTCAGGAGAACTGTCTGGCCAATGTACAGATTCGTAAATAATAAAATGGGTGTTGTTTTAAGAATCAGTCAGTTTGGGGTTGTCTGTTGTGCAAGAATAGACAGCTGCTACAGTGTTGGCTGCACAAGGCTCACCTGCGAATGAAGCCGCCACTGATGGCCATCTGCTCCCGTTCGTCCACCACACGAGCAGGCTGGCTGGCCACCACTCCATCCTGATTGTTGCCCCAGGCTTTTTTATAAGCATCACTTGATTTAAGCCTATGCAAAAAAGAGGGTGAGTAACAAAGGCAAGGGGGTGGAGCATCAAGCTCACAGCAGTGGTTACCTCTTCAAGCCAAGAACTGAACCAAGCGAATGAGTTTTAATTTGAGGCATTAGAGAATACCGATATATCATAATATGGACCCAAAGAGTTGGCCACCACCATGCCTCAGCTACTCAGCATTTTCCAATTGAGTCAATTGTAATTGTCAAGACTATAACCTTTGCCCACTGTTTGTTCTTGTTTTGGTATGTTTTTGTGGTTTTGTTAGATTTCAGACAAGGATGAAAGTAGCTTGAGGACAATCAGTTCTATTTCAATGACATGGTTATATTTTGAGACACAAAACACACAGGAAAACATACTGGCAAACAGACACAAAACAAGACTGCTAAGTAGAACGAGTACATCACACCACAGCAACACACTGCCTTCAAGAAAAACATACTTGACTGAGTCTTTACACACTATCATGAAGAATTCCCTGTTGAATTATTTCCCTCAATGCATGTGAGGAACTAACCATTCCAACTCTGCATGAAGGACAATAAAGGATTGGTGGTTGGCCAAGGGTGATGGTCTCTGAGTTGCCTCTAACATGATCTGAATTAGATAATATATCGGTACTTCCAAACAGTCACCATACATCCAGAGTTGATGTACAAACCTTTGTCCACAGAGACAAAAAGTAAAAGAGGCGTAGTGAAATGAATGCGGGAAAATAGAAGAAAGAACAAGCCATCTAGCATCAAAAAGGAAAACCCCTCTACGTAATCTTCATGCACCAGCTACAGGCATGAGTAGAAAGTGAAGCATTCTCATTTAAGCCAAACTACTCCAGAAGTTGACCATTCTCGAAAAAGGCACTAGCAGGACAGTAATAGCCTTCATGAGGATTTGAAACGCAGTTTCAATTGCTTCTTTGTCGGTCTCAAGGGCAGGGTGGGAGTGAGTACAAACTCCTACTTCAAGCTATCCTGGATGTGGCATGAGGGGAGTGGTCTGGAACTGGTGTGTTCTTCACGGGCTGTATTTCACTGAGCTGCCTTGGAGAGAAACTTAAAATCCAGGCATACCTGTTGTGCCCAATAGAAACATGTGCAGCTTGTTTTGGTGGGTGTGTTGTAATTTAAGGCAATCAAAGATGTTGTTAGGTTCTTTGCATAGTAGAAACCACACACCTTTTCGTCCAAAAATGAAAACAGTTCCTTTGGTACCATTTTCATAATTTCTATTAAAGACATTTACCCCCCACTTTTTAAAATTTTAAATAGACAACCATAGTTCTCTATTAAAACTGGCTTTACTATTAAAACTTAATTGGGGAACAAACAATCCTGGAGATATATTAGAAAATGGTACGGATGGAATCTCAGGAACTCCCACAATCTAGTATATAAAGCCACAGCCTTAGAGCTGGCATAATTTACTGAGCTAAAGAACCATAGGCCCACTCAGTGGGACAGGATCCCAAAACTAATTTAATAGAGCTCAGCATCTGGCTTCATTTTTTGCCCCCCAACTTCCCATCCTCTTCCTCCTCGCATTGAAAGAAATTACATGGACCTGGTGATGTTTTCTGCTATGTAAATATCTGGTATACCATCTTTGGCAAAGTCAAGGGGATAGGAAAGTTTGCGTTTCTGAAAGAAGGCAAATCACTGCACTCACAATGCTGCACATAGACTCACATAACTGCCGTACATCTATCATAATCCTTCGAAACATGCCGAGACAGGGCGAAGCCCCCAGAGATTCCAGGGCACCACCAGACACTGCATTGTGACACATGGTTTTTATAGCATTATTTACACACAAAGGGAACTTCGGTCAAGCTTTGAAGCTCAGATAGGGTCTCCTGTGCAGTAAGAAATCTGTGCCCACTAATATGTGGAATTTGTAGGGCTCATCATTTCATCCAGACATTAGAATCCATCCTAAGGGGGCCTGCCTCCATTCTTTCTCCATACACAGTTGATGAATGGGGAAAATGTGTCTTTTGGAATTTATCACAAAACAGGTGAAAATCTCACTTGGTGGCAAGTAGCCACTGAAGGATATACAGTGAAATCTTGACTAACTGGAATGCTTTGAAACAAGTCATTTTAGTGAATTATGTGACTTTCTTAATTAACAGTGGGCCATGGAAAAAAATGTCATTTGAGGGTGATTGGTGATGATCAGTTAAATTCTTGAGCCACTTTCTTGCCTTAGTCTTAGGGTAGTGAATGTGATCAAATCTTTTCTTGGTTATAATTTCTCTTCACGTGTCTAATGGCCTTTCCTCTGAAGATCACCTCTTACTGTTTGGTCCTCTTAGATGTAGAAGTTATAGAAGGAAGACTGTGTGAAAGAATCCAAGCTACCCAGATTGCCCATTTTCAATTCCTAATGTTAATTTTTCCCCCTTTGTCCGTTTGTCTCTTTTTGTTAAAAGTGGAAGGGAGCAAAAATATAAATACATTTGAAGGTTCCAGTTAGCTAGATTCCAGTTAATCATGCTTTACTGTAGATCATTCTTTTTAAAAAGAAGTTTTAAATTTATTTGTAAATTGAGCCCCTCCCCCTCCTAAACAGGAAGCAGGATATTTTAAATCAGCCTCAAAGTTTAAAGGACGTGAATGGTCATATAATTAACTAGAAATCACATCAATTTCTATTCTAAAAGCTAGGATCAGGAAAGCTTTTAGGAAAAAGGTTTCTATTCAAAGGGAAGTGGGAGGGGTGAGGGAGGTCATGTAATGGGTTTAATTTTCCAAATGCATGTAGGTCAATCCACTCATGCATTTTTTTCAACAGCTAGTCAAATGAGACTATCTTCCAGAACCCTCATTTTCAGGTTCCTTCTGTTGCAAACCTTTATAACCACATGTCACATTTCTGCTACATTCCAAAAAAGCGTTGCAGAACCTTGAGAACAGTTGAATGTGTTGTGATGTTGTGCATGCAAAATCTACACATTTCAACATTTCGGCCAGTGTACAGGTAGATCTTCCGAGAGGGAGAATTTGAGAGGGATGGGTCCAATTTGGGTAAGGCTCGAGCGCTTCTTGCTGAAGGACTCCTTGCCTCTGCCTTGGGTATGGCCGTGGCATCTCTTGTCTAATCGCTGATCAGGTTTGGCAACTGGCGGGCAGTTGAAAGGGTGAATCACTGTCATAGACTCTAACTTACTGAATGCTTACCTGGGCCAAATTCCCTGTCTTGTTTACTTCTGAAAAATCAAACCTTGATATATGTGCTTCTCATCTTCTGAACTTACCCCTAGTCTTTTCTAAATATTCAATTTTGTCTTTTGGGGTTGGGAGAAAATAAAATTCGTTGGGCGCCTCTTTCCTGAGGCTAGTCTCTGCCTCAAAGTACACTTTCTGGAAAATGTTGAAACGTTCGTCAATAAAAGTTGCTGACAGTGAAGCTTTCACTGTAGTATGCCTGATTTTTAATGCATCAACAGTAACTCCCACTAATATCATCTATGCTATGAGATGAATGCATTGGAGACGGTATTGATCTGTTCTGCATGCCACATGCTCATCCTGTCTCTGTGCCTGGCAGGAATGAGCTTTTCAAGGCTTGGAGATGGGCCTTGGGAAACCAAAGCTTCAGGCAGGCAGGCAGCACCTACTTGTTACAGGGACACACACAAAGCCCGCAGAATTTTCCTAGGTCCGTCAAATTCTTTTCTGCTTCTTTCATGTCCTTATTGATTTGGTCCATCCCTTCCTCAATGCGTTCCAGTTGTTCTGATTAAACACAAGTATTTTATCCCCACAGAATGAAGCAGATGGAAAAGGACAAAGAAAAAAAAGACAAAACTTCAGACATTCACTTTGACATTAAAAAAGAAAAAAAAAAAGAAAGAAAGAAAGAAAACTGGACGCCACAGATTAGAGCTGGTACCCAGTACCTACTTGTTACAAGGACATATGAAAAGGCCACAGCATTTCCCTAAATCTTTTAAATTTTTCTCGGCCTCCTTCATGTCTTGGTTGATATGGTTCATGCCTTCTTCGACACGATCGAGTTGTTCTGGTTAGGACAAAGGGATGACAGTGTGGAATGAATTTTTGGGGGGTTTCCAACAGAACATGAGAAATGACTATGTGAAACGGAATTTGAAAGATAAAGAGAGATATTACAATGCATTGTCCAAGTGGATGCATTGCTGTAGACGGCTTCTGCTGCCCTATGCAGGCACGGGAAGAAGGAAATGAACAAAAATGATGCTCAAAATTGTCTGTAATTCAGACATGATGGGATGGGGTATGTAAGCCTGTTCGATTTTGAGTGTCCGGGAAAAAAGTACAGCAGATTCACTTGCTCAGACACCAGTGAAACCGAAGTGAATGAAAACAGGGTGTTAGTTTGTGTGATAGGCGTTGAGATTTAATGCTACTAGACAAAATATTTGCTTCATCCTTAACAATGTCTCTATCATGGTTTTTTAAAGCATCCTCAACCAAGTAAGGGCAGGAAGTAGAATCCATCTTTTTGGAGGTGGGGATGGATAACAACAACTGAAGTGGTAATTAGCAGTGGGTTCTGGATCTTTTTTCTCCTAGCCGTGGCCATCTAGCCAAAAGCAGCCCACGGGTAGTTCTTAGTTTTGAATACTTAATTCATAGAAGCTGGAAAAACAGCAACATCAGCACACAACTTTACAAGGACTGGGACATTTCAGTTCATCCTTCATTGTATGACTTATTTGCTATGAGAGTTTTGGGAGGCATTTCACTTCTCTGTCCCCTGATGCCCCATTCTCTACCATAGAGGGCGTGCCAGATCCCAGCTGTAAGTGGAAAGCAGGGGAAATGAGTACATGAGTCTCTGGAGGAGGAGCAGTGGACTGGGACTTAGAACAGTACTGAATCATCGCTGCCGGCCAAGTTGACCTTAGTGTATTGAAGACGTAGATTGATAGCTATAAAAATAAATTATACTTCTAGGTTGCCAGAATTACGTACACTGACTTGATTAATTTTTCAAAAGTTGCGTCACCGAGTTGAGTAAACTACAAATTCAATGAAAGGATTTTTAAAACAGCTTTTAAGACCATTAAAGGAAAGCAGCAATGGGATGTCTTGGTTGTCTAATTACAAAACATAATTGCACTTCCATTCCTCTTTTCCTTTATACTTTCATGCATGCATGACTATGCTCCTGGGAATAAGGGCATGATTAGGATAAAACTGACAAATACATTTTCAGTCTATAGGCATAAATAATCACTTTAAAACAATTTCACATTAAATGGTACAGTGAAATTGTCATTCTGAAAAACAAAGGTTCACTAGTGACCTAAACTGGGGAGACTGTCCCTTTGGAAAACAAGAATTTATTGTTTTCTATTTTGTGAGACTGAAGAACAGAATTCAGTTACTAGGAATCTGCTGTTTCTGCTATGCTTTTCGAATGGCCAGTGAACACAAAATTTCAATGTTCATCCAAGCACTGGAGTGTAGTGCTGTGACATTTTGCTGAGTAAATGCAGGTATAGTAAGTAAGTCTTCAAGATAAGCCTGAAAAAAGCTAGAAATAAATACATAAATAAATGGCTATTCTTTACATCCCAGAAGATTTTGTACTTTTTTAAAGATTTCATTCTAGTTTCCTTTAAAAAAATGCAATAAATTAGTTTGTAGATCAAATTAACTATCAAATGAAGAGATTGGGGGTTGGAACCAACCAACATAATCAAAAGAAGAATCATGATAAGTACAGACAAAAATAGGGTGCCAAACCCCAATTGAATAGTTGGTAATGGCTTCCTGGAGTTCTGGATTGAGATGAAATTGGAGGAATGTCTGGGCTCACAGGGAAGAAAGCCTATTGGACTCAACTAATGACAGCTGAAACACACACAGATTCTGGCCTGGGGACATGTATATATTCAGGCATTTGCCCTTCCTGAAGAGTTTCTCTCGAGTTTATATTTTTTATCAAAATATTAACTCTGACTACATTTCAGGAAATTCACTCACTGTGCCTCCCGAGATTAGGAGGTAACAGAAAAATTGGTCCACAGGAATTGGACTTCTGAACTAAGTAGTTCAAATTAAAAGATGAAAACAAGCAGATCCAAATCCATATTCTGAGAGCTGGGCTCTGCCCTGGTCTCTGGCTTGCTCAGTAAGGTCACAGCTAAGAGAGGATTCTAAAGCTCTTTCAGGAAAGCTGATTCAGAAAATTATTTTATAGCTACCATCGTTGGTTGAGTGTATCTTTATACACAATTGTAAGTCAAATGCTTAATTTAAAAAATATCTAGATATTCTAACAATATTAATTTTTAGGGTATACTGAGTTATGTTTGTGGCTATGTTAGGCATATTGGGACTTCTGAGCATACCAATAATTTCTATGAAGACATCGCTCAGAAAATGTTTGAAAATAACCGATATCCTCATTCTATTCTGAGGTGGTCAGCAGCTTCTTGGAGACTGATGTCATACAGTGTCTGGGGCTGACTGCTCCTTCCCTCCCTAAGTTTGCTTTCTGGCTCACTTCTCTGTATTTCTGGAGCTGGGGAGGAGAATAACATTCTGGGTCAGAAGAGGGAGTGCACCAGATAACACTGTGTGTTGGGGCAAGAGCTTGAATTTTTTCTACCATGTTTGGATGACTGGATACTTGTGATAGACCCACCAAGGGCAGGACGCTCAGAGATCAACATTTAGTCATCTATTCCACTAATCTTATTCAAGCAAGGCATCCCGGGGCCCTTGGAATCCTCAACCTGGTAGAAAATAGTGGAAAAATACTAAGACATCAATGCTATCGAGCAGTGTGCAAGCCTTCACAAGTGTATCCAGTTATAAAATGAATGCTGCTTATATGATTTTCACTTTTCTTGGCATTGTTGAACATACGAAAACTCAGTCAAATAAATTTAAATAGCCACATGTGGCTACCATTTGGACAGTTGCAGCTTTCGTCACTGATAACATATTGATGAGTGGACTTCAGCAAGAGGGACGTTTTCACAAGGACTACTCGGCAAGCTCTCTGGGACGAAGCTTGACTTTGCCTTTACTCTTGCAGGCAGGGGCCAATGATTTTACTGTTTAGTTTAGAGTTGATCCCATGAGATTCTTCCCAAGAGCTGCAGCTTCAGCATCAAAACAAACATATAACTGAGCAAAGACCAACAAAAGGAACAAGAAATAAGTAAGTGAAAAGTTAAGTCATCACACATTAGTGCTAAGGTTGTTTCAATGGGATTCTCTTGGAGACAAGAAAAGTCCCAGGACTCAGTACATTTCCAGGGCTGTCTGTTGTGCTCAGTGCTCCTTGGTGTCTCCTGATACCTGGGTATAAAACAAGAATTCAGTAAGGAATTTCTGAGTGCAGTCATTGAGCTGGGCCACCTGGAATGGTTCTTTAGGTGGATGGCCGTTTCCTGGGAATCCTGTGCAGCTGCAAATTGAAACAGTCAACACCTTTAGTATTCAGGCATAGACAGAAGTACTAGGGCATAACTGGAGAGAAATTTTAAAGCAGTTACTGATCTAAACAACTAAATACAGCATACGCAGAATTAAAATGCATTTATGATGGCAGTGAAGATAGTTGTTGACTTATGCTCAGCCGTCATTTTTACTTTTTTTAAAGATTTTATTTATTTTTAAACAGAGGGGATAGAAGGAAGAAAGAGAAAGAGAAACATCAATGTGTGGTTGCCTCTTGTGTGCCCCACACTGGGGACCTGGCCCGCAACCCAGGCATATGCCCTGACTGGGAATCGAACCAGCGACCCTTTGCTTCACAGGCTGGTGCTCAATCCACTGAACCACACCAGCCAGGGCACAGCCATCACTTTTAAAAGGTCCTCATCTCCTGTTATACTATAAATAGAATGTGTGAAGTATGTTTAACCAGGGAATTCAGCAATTACTTTGGTGTGGCCACAACTGAAATGTTTTAGTTGAGAACATTAACTATCTTGTGGGGAAAGTATACTATTCTGTTTTGCTTCTCAGAGAATTGTATGTGGATGTTTCTGGGAGTCATTTGTGCTAAGAATAATATATTTTTGCATTTGTATGACAATTTTGGCAAATTTTTTTTCTAGATTTTTTTCATCAAAGTACAATGAACTTTGCAATTCATCAAGCATGTTATTCACTTTCTCTCTTTTTTGATCTCAGATTTGTATATATTATTTTCCATGATTTTATGTCAGTGCTTTATACTTAGGGGGATAAAAGACATTTTCCTAAACTTTTGCCCAACCTTTCCTCCTATTGCAATGCTCCTTTTTTCTACCCCCTTCACACACAAATTATTAACTAAAAGAGTTAATAAGGTAGAACTGCTAATTATTTGAATGTATATGCATCAACTTAGCTCTAGAAGTAGGGTGCCACTCTTCCATATGGGCACCTGCTGCTTAATTTAAAAACAAACAAAGAATGCTTTGCTGCATCCTGAATTTCCAAGTCTGGAACACCACTACAGAGATCAAGCCAGTAAATCTTACAATTATAGCAAAATTATTTGGGGAGTTCTGAAGACTGCCACAGCCATTATAATTTCCTTAAAATACAAATCCACTAGATTCATTTATTTGCATATAAATCTTGACAAGTTGTATTTTAAAAACTGGGGGAAAGCATTGGGGTTGATATTCAATTGCTTTCAATTTTTTTTATTTTATTGATTGATTTGTATATATTTATTGAAAATTTCAAATACAAATAAATAATAAAGAAGCATACGTCCTTACATGACAGCCATGAGGGTTCGCCCCTCAAATGTCCCTTCAAGAGGGACCCTACCGGGAGGAGGTGTTTAGCTGACACCTCCAGCTGCTGCACCTGTGGGATCTGCCGCAGCATTTACATGGAGGCCATGCTGTCCCCGGGGTGCTTCTAGCCAACTGCTGAGCACAGTGGCATTGCCAGAGCTGAAGCACTCCTGCCCGATGTGGAGGTGTTGCTTGGGTAGTCTTTGCTCCTGGGCTTCCTGTTAACCTGGTAGAGGTGTCCGCAGAGCAGTACTGCATTCGACAGCCTTCCTATCCAATCCTCCTTCCTCCCTCCTCTCTTGTGTCAGACCAGCTCACAGTCAGAGGGCTTTCCCTGCCTACTCCCCCCTCTCCCCTCAACTCATCACAGACATTTCCCTAATGAATCTCGTGCACTTTTAACTGATTCTCAGCGTTTGCTTCCCAGAGGACGCCAATGATACACCTTTCTCCAGTCCCTGCATGTCCTCTGCCCTATAATAAATGGTTGCAGGATATTTCTTATAGCAAAATTCATTTGGTTGGTCTCTCCACTTAGGCTGTTTCCAGTTTTACATGATTACAGGTAAGGCATGAACGTTTTTCTTTATGTAATTGTCAATGTATGTCTGCAGTGTATAGTTCTAAGAGTGGAGTGTCTTTGGTCAGAGATGGTTGCACTTCAAAATTTGAAAATATTATTAAATTGATTTTCAGACATTTGTTATTAGACTATAGGCCCATCTCTAGAATGAGAGTTTTCCAAACATATTCACAGCATTGGTGGTTATAAATTTTAAAAACCTGTGTCAGTCTGCTGAAGAGTGGTAAGATATTATTGTTGTTGGTTGAAGTGTGGTCTCATGTGTCTGTTTGTAAACTGATGATTTATAACTGACACCCATTTTTATTTTAGTTTGTTGTTTTCTTTGATGATATGCAAAAGCTCTTTGATTTTAGAAAAATGCTTTATGTCACTCATCTGCATGGCAACGTTTTTCCCAACTTGAGTTTTTTGCTTAGAGTTGTTTACGGTACCACGTAAACAAAGATAAAAATATAAAGCATTCATAACAACTTACAAGTTTGATTATGGTATCTCACAATAGCTTTTTTTTTTAATTTTTTTGTTTAATTACAGTTATTTGCAGCCTCTCCCCTCCCCCCTCCCTTCCCCTCCCGTCCCAACCCCCCCACAATAGCTTTTTTAACAACTTGTGAATAAGTTTTTGTGAGTTTTATATTTTTATCTTTGATGCTATAAAACATGATAAAGATAAAATTTTCTCAAAAATATGGTATTACTATTAGAATTAAGAATGAAATCAGGTAACTAACGTGTGGCTAAAATTAAATAAATCATCACCATATGACTACATGTATTGAGACAAAAAGTTCTGTACTGTCCTTCTTGATTCCACCTGTAGACGCTATACTAAAATGTTGGCCCTTTGATTCTCATTGCTTCTAGAGTCTCCATAGTTTCAAAAACAGGTCTAATATTTCAGTTGGCTCAATTTCCCATTTTTCAATGATCCCCTTTGGCATATAACATGTTAAAAATAGCACACAGTTATTTAAGGCATCTCCATAATAACTCAGAAATCAAAACGGCCAGCTACTGACTTAGGATGGTCAAAAGAAATGGACAGTATGATATATATATACTATTCTCTCATGCTAACAACTTTTAGAAGAAAATGAAATTTATGGGGAAGATTGGGAATAGGGAAATAAAAGGATTCTCACACTGTCTAAAATACTACCATTTAAAAACCAACCAAACAAATAATAAATATTACCCCACCACATGTAACAGGGAGGTTAGTGTCATTTAATCATGAAAGCCTCAACATTTCCATACATTTACCTTTACCGCTCTTTTCAACAGACAAAAGAAAAAAGGCAAGGTAATAAAAACTCTCTATAATACTCACATCCATATATGTCTTTAATACATGTCAAAATGACTATCTGTGTATGTATGTATTTTTTATGTACTTTATTTAGATGAAAGATTGTTCTTACTGAAGAAATCTCAACTTACCTCCTTGTTCATCCAACATAACCAAAGTCCTGATACCAGCATCTTTACTCTATATTCCCAGAATGGTAGCAAAGTTGAAAAAGAGTTAGAGAGAAAAGAGAGAAAGAAAAATCAGTAAGGGGACAATTAGCTCTATTAGAAGTGGAAAATGAAGAAGGACCCAAGAAAAAGAGGGAAGAAATATGGTAAGAGTATTAGGGGCTCAGGAGGGACTTAGAGGAATGGGTCACCTGTGGACTTGCTCTATCAGGGATTCTCAGGTTAGCAGAGGGGGACGTAGCTCAGTCTCCACAGACAGGGTTGCAGATAGGGCTTGACATAGAATTGGAATACAAATACTTAATATTATACCACGACTTTATATTTGGAAAATACAAACACCTACATTTTCATAACACCAACCACAGAAAGCTAATCTTACAAAATCTTCTAGACTAAATTTTCTTCTCTGGAACCATATATCAGAAAGCCTCCATCAGTAAATTGGGGAGGAATGCCACCTGAGGAAGATGTGTATGAGTCCTGGAGTGGCAGTGGGATTTTTAGATTTATCAAAGGAAAAGATTGCTTCACAAAGGCCGAGAAACACAGCTCAGAAAAAAACTCATTCTTCTGTGAGATTTAGAAAAGGGATTGGCAGGTGAGAAATAAAGATTATTCTCATAAAATTTCAGAATAAGAGAATTTCAGAATAATCTAAAATAAATACAATTTTATTTCCAGTGAAATCTAAATTTATTCTGAATATTAATAGTTCTGCACAATAATATGAAGTACTTTACTCATGAGCTTTATCACAGACTTTATTACAGTTTTCAATGGAAGACCTTCTGTTTCACAAGGTAACTGTTAAGTATTAACAGTTAATAAAATGGTATTGCTTACAGTTTGAATTAATTGTTTTTCAAGGAAAGCTCCTGTGTCCCCTAGAATAAATTCTAAAGTAAGACATCTCTCACAGCCCCACTTGTTTTCCGTGGACTTATTTTAAACTAAGAAAGAAAGAGATGTTTAGTGGAGGTCAACAGAGGGTGATTTTTTTTTTTAAAAAAAACAGCATTTTAACAATTCAATTCCAATAGTGCTTCCAAAAATTAAATAAAATAATAAAAATGATTTCTGTGACCTTTTATAATTCCCCATTTCAGAGAATGTGACCAGTTAACTCTCCCAGACACAAAAGTCTACCTTACTTTTGAATGCATTTGGCTCAGCTTTTTTTGTTTTTTTTGAAGATTTTATTTATTTATTTTCAGAGAGAGGAGAAGGGAGGGAGAAAGAGCAATGTATGGCTGTCTCTCACATGGCCCTCAGTGGGGACCTGGCCCGCAACCCAGGCATGTGCCCCAACTAGGAATCGAACCGGGACCCTCTGGTTCCCAGCCCGCGCTCAATCCACTGAGCTACACCAGTCGGGCTGGCTCAGCTTTAATTGTGAAATCAGGAGGTAGCTTGGAGATTGATGGACAGCACAAATTCTAGAGCCAGACTCTACTCTGGAATTCCTCGTGATCTCATTTTCTAGCTATGAGACTTCAGGCAAATGTGTTAATTGCTCTGTGCTTCAGTCCTCTCATTTGTCATATATAATAATAGTTAATAGGCCATTGAGTTGTTATGTGAATGAAATGAGTTAATATGTGGCATGTGAGAGCATGATGCCAGGCCTATATTTAGCATTAGAGAAGTGTTTATAGAATAAATGCCTTCAGAAAATACATCTACCGCAGGATATCTAGGCAAAGTAAAAATACCTTTATTATTCACTACCATCAGAAGCTTCTAGACCTCTATTTCTCAAACTTAATGTGCATATGAGTCCCCTGCACAGGAAATACCTTGTTTAAACATGGATCCTGATTCAGTGGATCCCTGATCCTGGGATAGAGCCTGAGACTCTGCATTTCTAACTAGCTCTCCCGTGCCGATGCTGCTGGTGCAAGGGCACACTGAGCAGCAAGATTTTAGACCCCAGAAGACATTTCAAAATCTTCTTCTTAAATGTGTTGTAAGGACATCTGTCTACTCTAGTCTTGTATTTTAATGATTTCTTTGCCCCTTTCTGCAAATTTTAGCCATTGGTTATGATAAGATTATAAAAAACAGACGGCTTATTCAGGCATATGCATGTGACAATGCAGGTTCTGGTGAGCCCAGAGGCACTGCAGAGCATGTTCTCCTCGGAGCACGCAACCCCAGGCTGTGCATAAGATCCCTGTTCCATTCTGTTGGGGACAGTGGGTGGGAATAGGTTAGTGATTTCAGTTGGTTCAGTCTAGCTCTCACCTGTTTGTACTTTTTTGATATGCTCTTATACCTTTTATTTTATAGGGAGCTCTGCAAATACAATTTCACATTTGTTCCATTTAGAGTTAAATGTTTCAACACTGGAATGATTCACAGAACTAATCCAAAGGAGCAAGCGTTTACCCCAACTTGGGAGAACAGAAGCAGTGAACAAGGATCAAGGAGTCAGGAATGCTGGGTTGCGCTCTTAGCTCAGCCAGCAACTACTTTCGAGGCTGAAAGAGTCATTTGACCTTTCAGGATGTTTTCTCATCTTTAAGATAAGGGTAGAGATGCCAAATAAGATTGGGCGTTGGTAGTTTGATTCATTCACTCACTTGCTCATTCATACATATATATACATTCCTTTGTTCATCCACTGTTTGTTGAGCCTCCATTTGCTCCAGGCACTAAGGATAAAAGGTAGGTAGACAAATGCATGGCTTCTCAACTATGCATCATGGTGTGACAATTTATTCAGGTGGAAGGAGCAGGGATCTGGGAGTAAGTAAATCTGATTTCCAGACTTCTCTGTGCAATTCTGTTGCTCTAGAGTCACCTGTTCTGTTTCTCCACTTTCCCAGCTCTCTGATGGGAATAAAAACTGCCCCTTTACTTCCCAGATTACTTGGAGGATAAAAATGAGCTATGGAATGTAAAGGCTTCTATAGCTTCAATCTATAGGAGGCAGCGGTTCAAGGATTGCATCAAGATACAGGATTTAATTTGTATGGAAACTCAATCAGTTTAGAATGAGTTGCTTTTATTTTATTTTAATTTATTTTTAGATCCTCCTGGGTTTTGTGGAATTCTCAAAAAAAAAAAAAAAAAGAAATACTATAGGAGTTGCTGGTGGACAGGAAATTATGTGCCGTGCATAAGAATTCACACTCTGGAATCAGGTAGACCTGGACTTTAATTTCATTTTTGCTATTTGCACCTGTGTGTGCCAAACAAGTTACCTAACCGGTGTGAACTTCCATTTCCTCCTTGGCAAAATGGAGATCAAAATGCTGTAATTTTACTTGAATTTTTGATTGCACAGGAGGTGGGCACACCTAACCCATGCATCGTTCAAGGGTCAACTGTAGTAGTGAAAGGTGGCTACAAGGCTCGAGTGAGCTAATATATATGCTTGATGATGATGAGAACCTGGCACAGAGTAGGTTCTCAATATATGTTAGAATGTACGTTTGGCTTCACTGCTTTGCTGACACTCTACTGAACTAGCTGGATTGTTCTTTGGGGGAACTATCAGATGTGCAAGAGAGAAGGGCGGGGCTGGGGACAGTGTCTCAGGGGAGGCCGAATGTCATTTTCTCCTCTTCCTCAAAGAGCATTACGTTTTAATAGTTAAGAGTGAGAGGAGTTGGTTCTATTTTTGTCTTAGCTCAATTCTTGTTTTCTATTTGAGATTGCTGGGACAATTTCATACCTAAAAACGACAGTTTGAGATGTGAAGGATTTTTGTCTATGCTTTGTTTTTCTTTTTTCCTCTATTTTTATTTTTCCTTTCTTGCACAGGAACTAAAACCATATTTGTAGAACTTGTTAAAGTCTTTCTTTTGTCATTCTGAGGTGCTTTCCCCCAGCGCAATACATCTGAGCCGAAACTAGCAGAGGCCAGATGCTCTCTAATCTCTAACTGCCAGAGTTCCAAGAGGCCCACATCTGCCTGTCAGAAAACAGCTGCCCTGCCTGAATTTTCCATTTTAGCAGAAAAGCTGGCATAACACAGCTATAGCCTTGGAATGCAAATTCTCTTTTCACAGCCAAAGTGTCTTGAAAGATAAGTTGGCATAAAAAGAAAAGAAGCTAAAACAGCCATAAAATGTTGGGGAGCCCCCAGGTACCACTCCAGGCTTCTGAATCAGCTGCCCTGAAGCAGTGTGGCTTTTCCTGGGCTGAGTTTTCATAACCCAATGCATTCATGTATCGATGGCACTTAGTGATAGCAGAGTTAATGTTTTTGTCTCGAGTCAAATACTCCTTTAGGATACATTCATGACTCTCCCTCCAGAAGTAATTGTCTCCTCTATGCACTTAAGGCAGGTATGGCCTGGAACTTGGAGAGCTATTTTCATAGCTGTTTGCCTGCATGAGATCAATTTTTATCTCCTTCCCATCCCCATAGTTAGCCATTCCATATACATTCGTTGAAATGCATCCATCAGAAGAGGCAGTAGAGCTAAGTGCTATGTTATTTCTCACCTTTTTATCCGTATAGGTATTAGGCTCTTCTGAACTTTTTCCACTGACCTCTGTGTAACTTTACATCACCCTCAAATTGCAGATGCGATGGCTTCTACTAAAAACAAGACTCCACCCCACAGCTTGGTTACACCCTATAGTCTATGAGAGAACATGTGAAGTCGGACATTCCACTGAAAGTGAGACTGTCTTTGGGAGATGTCATGTGAGTAGTGACCTTTCCTGTCTTTGAGACTGAATTTCAATAGAAATTCTGCTCAATTCAAATTATATAGCAATGATGCACTTTGGGATCATGGGTAAGATCCTGGTATTTCAATGCTCAGATTTCCAAATCAAATCATTTCTGCCCTTGATGAATATTTAATGCTGGCTCTCTTTAAAGAGAATTTCTTTTTTGATTGAAAAGTAGAATATCATCTGAATAGCCAATGCCCTAGACATAAGAGCTGTTTGACCATAAAAATAAAATAAGCCAGAAGAAAGTAAGAATAGATCAATCTACTCTAATAATGGCTTGCTCCTAATTTCCTCAAGAGGGAAAGTCTAATGTCCTCCTCTCACTTATCAGAGGTAGGAGAGAGCTTCCACTTGTTTTGCTCCTGGTTCTAAGATGCAACTTCATGTTTGATCGAGAAACACTTTAGAGAAGCAAACATATATGATTTGAGAATCCTACTTCAATGAATAGAGCCTTTGAGATTCTTTCTTCCTGCCAGAATAAATTAGAGCAGACACCCCCTTTTCAAAACTAGCCGACAATGCCTGCATTTTAAGAAGCCACGGACAAGAAGTACCTGTGGCCCTATAACTCTGACGGGTGAGGGGCCAGTTCATAGTGGTGTGGCACTTTTTTTGTTTGTTTTTTAATTTTGAGAGGGAGAAGGGAGAGAGAGAGAGAAGCATTGATGTGAGAGAGAAACATTGATCGTGGCCTCTTGTACATGCCCCAACAGGGGACCGAACCCGCAAGTGCCCTGACCTGACCAGGGCCAAAGTGCTGCTTTATGATGCATTCGCTCCACCTCATTCCATGTTGTGGGCAGTGTTTTGACATTGCACAGGTGAGCAAACTGATGATAGTTCTGCTATTTTAGAAATATACTTCACATGTGCATACACGTAAATAAAAAATTTAAAAGATGAGCTTGGAGGCTATGGTTGAAGATGATAAAGATGTATCAAGATAATTATGTTAGTGGACTTCTGGGCTCTCCAGATCAACATCAGAGCTCACAGAGAAATGTTACTAAGGTTTGTTCCTTTCACTTGCTCTCAGATTGAGGGACAATAAGTCCACCTGAAAGCCTTTCCGGCATTCCTAGAATTAGATTATCTGCCTCCTTCTTGGTCCTTGACTATTTCTGCATGAATGGTGTTCCCAGAATAGAGCAAAGGAAAATTTCTCTTCATTTAGAAAGCAAAGGCTGCCCTCCTGTGCTGCCGAGGGCCCCTACGGCCTGCCTTCCTACGGATGCCAATTTGTGCTACATCGCGGACTCAAACTATCCTTTTTAGTGGTAACAGACTTTATTAAGTCCACCTCCCTGCCCTTCTCAAGTGTCCTGGGAGCTCCTAGTTACCACCTCTCCCTACTTCTCCTGTGGCAATTCTCGTTTAGCCATCCTATTTCATTCCTAGCTGAGAAGCTAAAGTTGCAGAAACAAGAGGTACTGGCGTCTATAGTGTTAAAGGCAGCTGCTCTTCCTTTCCGCATTGTAAAGTTTATCTTTTTTCTTGTTCATGTCACTCCATAAGCAATTTATAGTAGCATGAGGCAGGTTGGCTCGTTTCATTATTGTGCTAGAGAACCTCCAAGATCTCCAAAAATGATAACCACACATGCATTTATATATTGATTATCAGTTTCAAACCATAGCTAAAACAGCATCTCATTGAATAAAAACTATTAGGCTTATTTCATTCATTTAAGATAAATATAACCCACCCCATTCTTCACCCCATTCCTGCTTCATCTCTCCCAAAGGACAAGCTCAATTAATCTATTTATTCTTCCTGGTGGACTGCTGCTTTCCCAAATTGGAATCAGTGATTTTTACTGTAGATGGCCTTTTGATTCCATAATTGCTATCTGACCTATTTTACCAATTTAAAAATAGTTTGGGATTCATTAACCATGCCTTGCAATGGGTGTTCAGTCCAGAGTCAGGAATATAAAAGAGCTTTTACGTTTACATTATTGGTCTTGATATCTCCCCCTTGTTAAAGAATTATCCTCTTATTTTATGAATTTTATGAATTTCAGTGCCTGACTCCAAACAAAACAATTTCTGAAAATGTTATACCTAGAGGGGCACATATTGTAAAAAGTCATACATGTGGCTAAGGACAGAAGAGAGTGTCAAAATTAGACGCAACCTAAAGGCATCAAAATCACTACAAATAGGCTTTTATGTAGATAAGTCCTTTGTATATTAACAATCACTCTTATTTGTTTAAAGTGATTCAGTCTTTGGTGGTTTCATGGGAACATTTACTTGGACATACTATCCTTCTCTGCTTCTCAGGTTGTAAAGGCAGCCTGGCTGGGAGAGTGGCGAGTCTGAGGACTACCTGGCAACTTCAATGCAGCATCTCCCTTCCTATATGGCTTCTGGGTAGGCTCTATTAAGCCTGGAATCAATGGGATCATGGCTTAGGGAAAGGCAGTAGGGTCTAGGGAAAGACACTGTGAGCAAAAGGATTAGTGTATCATAAACTACGGGTAATCCTTACCTCTTCAACCAGTTGTAGCATACGACGGGTGCTTTCCAGTGACTAAGATTAAAAAAAAAACAAAAAACATAAACATCGTAAGTGCAGGATTCAGAACAGAGGTCTTGGGAAAACAGAACTACATTCTTCCCTTCAGAAACACAAACAGTTACTATCACATATTCTCTTCTGTTTGTAGCTGAATCACAAAGGTTCTTCCCATTTTCAATCTCTTTCCTATCAGGCTTTCTACCTAATAAGATTCCCTAAAACAATTACATTAAAGGCGATCTTCATAAAATCAAAACCGCATGAATCTGATCTGGATATCAGAGAAAAAATAATCTGGAAAAGATAATTTTGCAGGGGCAGGATGCATGAAAAATCTCAGATACTCAGAGGACTAATCTGGCCACCCTAGAATAGGAATACTGAGTTTTAAGAACAAACATAATTATGAATTGAGATGAATCTAAATTGAGTTTCTTAGAAAGCTCCTAAAAACACAATTAGCAGTTCTTATCAAAACAAATTAAGCTGTCACCTTAGGGTGAAAAAAATCAAGCATGTTTGAAGTAACTCGCCTACAGGAGACAGACCCAGTAATTATCTTCATCCTCAGGTAAGAAAAAAGAGATGGAAGTCTGGGTCCTCGGCCGCTGTGTTGTCATTTTTTTCTTCATTCCTTTCAAACTACTGGAATCTAACAACCTGTGTGATTCCTCAAAGCTATGCTTTTAAGTGATGAACTTATTTGGGACAAGATTGTGCAAAACATGAAGACTGTTAACTTTCCTGGAAGAGCTGTGAGTGTACTGCTGTTTGGAATAGAACAGCTGTGGGCAGTAGTGTGCTGGCAAGTGCTTAACATCTGGCTTTCCAGAAAAAAAAATGAGTATATATATATATATATATATATATATATATGATTTAAGTTTATAAATGATGCATAGCACAAAATTTACACATAATAAAATACACAATACTCTTTATTAGAAATTCCATATAACCCACTGGTTCTCCCTGAAAGCTTTTGTTGATTTGTACTGACCTCTGCACCCAAAGCGAAGTAAGGGTAGAACAAGTTATTTCTGTCACGAACACTGGTTGATATTTTGATTTATGTTAATGAGTAAGAGGAAAGTGAAACAATGAAAATGTATGTTAAAACTTTACTCATTTGTCAATGATACAAGAGACTTCTTTGCAGAAGAGAATTTTGGTTTTCAAATACTAGACAATCTTCAAAACAATGACTCCAGCCCTGATTTGTAGTGTTTGCAGATTCCCACAGTGTAAATACTCTACCCTGTCTGATTTCTAAGTACGTATGGTGTCACTGAAGGTGAACTTAGGAAGATTCCTGGTAACGCACCATTATATCGTATCTCCACACTACAGACCCAAAACATGTCAAGAAATTTGAGAGCATAGATAGTGGTAAAATACAGCAAAATGATTAGGCATTGATGAGTTTTGGGTATTTAGTACCTCTGATTTTAATATCATTTATTTAATCCTTAGTTCATATAATTCAATTTTAATACCAGGTTGCAAAGTTCTGGAAAATGTGACAATCAGTTCTCAGAGTTGAGCCAGCTCCAGCGCACTACTAACTGTAAGATACCCAAAGACATAGCTACTTTAGAGGATCTTGGCTCTCTATATTTCTAGAAACCGAGAGTTTGGGCTAAGACCTTAATTTGTATGTAGGTTTTATAATTAACCCATTGTTGTCTGCAGAGGCCTTAGGAGTAGAGGAAATACAGTTATATTACCCAGTGTGTGTGTGTTCATTTTAACTGAGACATTAAGAGTAGCCCTTTTCCCACCTTCCCCCTGTCTTTTGCTCACTTCTCGTTCTCCATCCCTCACCTCATCAGCCAGCTGGTCGGCCCTTCGCTGCATCTCCTCCAGCTCATTGCGCATGTCTGCATCTTCGGCCATGGTAGTGGTGGGGGGTGGCTGGGCGCCTGGGCTGGGGGGTCAGTGATGGGTTTGGCCACAGAACCTGGGAAGAAGCAGATTTTAACACATAAGAGTTTATATGTGTATGTGTAGGTGTGCATAGATGGAAGATATGTGGCCCATACTCTGTCTCCATGATTCAGAGCGTCCATCTTCTGAGCTGGAAGCCTTCCTCAAACAGAGGTCAAGAGAATTATGCTGTTTCTCCAACAGACACCATGAATACATACTTGCTAACATTACCATGAAGGAAGATACCCGTCTACTTATGAAGTATCTTTTAAGACACAGACTACCCAAGAACTAGGAATGATGCAATGGAGGAAAGTGGTTCTGGTTAGTATTTTTAAATCTCACATTTCTTTATTTTTCTTTTTTAACAGATTTATTGAAGTATAATTGGCATACAATAAATCTCACATATTTGAAGCATATAATCTGAGAAGTTTTGACTTATGTATATACCCAAAGAACCATGACCACAATTAAGAAAGTGAACATATCTACCACCACCAAACACCTTACCCCAGGCTGAGACAACCGCTTATATGCTTTCTGTTACTGAAAATTAGTTTGCATTTCCTGAAATTTTATATAAATGGAGTGATACAATATGTACTAGGTTTTCCTCACTTCTTTTACTTAGCATAATCATTTTGAGATTCATTCATGTTGTAGCATGTATTAATAGTTAATTCTTTTTTGTTGCTGTGTAATATTCCATTTTATTTAGAGGCATTTAGAAACAAAAGACAGAAAATCTTTAGTCTTTTCCCTTTTTTAAAAATGTTTAATTTTTTGTTTACTTTTCAGAGAGAGGGTACAGGTGAGAGAGAGAGAGGGAGAGAAACATCAATATGAGAGAGAAACATTTATTGGTGACCTCTCATACATGCCCCAAGCAGGGACCAAACCTGTAACCTAGGCATGTGCCCTGACAGGGAATCAAACTGGTGACTTTTTGCTTTGTGGGGTGACAATGTCCAACCGACTGAGCCACACTGGCCAGGGGCAGTCTTTTAAAATTTCTATCAGAGATTGCCAAGAGAACTTATATGGGGGTAGGCAACTATTTCTTCAAAGAGGGATGGGTCCTTGGCCCTGAATTGTGACCAGCCCACTTTTTGGCTACTCTCTTGAAATCCCCTACGGTACAAATTACAGGCAGCCTGACTGAACTACCTCTAGAGCTAACCAGTCCCCCACTCTTCACTCCTTCCTTTCTTTTTCTTTCCATTCTTTTTCCTATGCTTCCTTCCTTCTCAAATATTTATTGAGTACCTGTAATGTGCCAGGATAGTGTTAGGCACTAAAAATATAATGATGAATGGGACAGGCAAATTCATTGCTGTCACAGAACTACAGTGCAATTGGGAAGATGGGAAGGAAATAAGGAAATTAGATTATTCAATGTGAAGCTATATTTGGGAACATACCATGGGTGCTCATGGGTCACAGCAGGCCTCCCTAAGGAAGTTGTGTCCCCAGAAAAGGCCAGCAGATGAAGAGTTCAAGGAGATAACTGTTTGATAACGATAAAAACTTCTCTGTGAATAGCACAACTGTAGAAGGTATTGGCTTGTGTCTTGTGGCTAAGAAGGCCACCCATGCACCAGAATTTACCCTTGCCCCTTCATGGTAGGGCACAGTCTCTGGGAAATGGCTGCCCAGTTGGGAATTACATCTCTAGTCCCCATTGCAAAGAGGTGGTGCCATGTGACTAGAAATGGTTTATGAATTGTAGTAAAAATTCTGTGTGTCCCTGACAGACTAACACCATTCAAAAGCAGGAATTCCTTTGACACCCTCTCTTTCCCCTTTTGCCAGGAAAAATAAGGCGCTGGAAGATGGCCAGGCCATGACACAGCAGGAACCCGGGCCCTCTGAATCCATTCCTGAAAGAAAGTTGATGGTTGACCAGAAAGACCTGAACCTTCATATGAGGTGACAGTGTACTTCTATTGTGCTACGCTACTGAAATGTGAGGGTTTGTTTTGTTACAGCAGCTGGTGTTCCGCTAATAAAGGCCTGAGGAAACTTAAGTGGAATAGAGGCATTGCATAGAAACAGGATCTCCTAACTGAAAAACAGAGTTATGTTTGTCCTTCCATTAAAAACTGAAGCTGGGAGAAGAAATTAGCTGTAGGTCTTTGGGGCAATACCATGTTTTTATTATTATTATTATTATTATTATTATTATTATTATTATTATTATTATTATTACTGCTATTATGATTTGTATGGGAAGATTTTTTTCCAAGAATAAAATGAAAATAATGAGGAACATACCAATTGGGAGGCAAGGTAGCCAAAGTTCACAGAGGCTAGCCCTCGCCGTGAGCCTGCAGAGGGCGGCTCTGTGACCCCAGCTCCCAGGCCCACTGCTACACTGTTTTCTTGACAGCTGAGGTGGGATTTCTCTGCTATTCTAATTTAGTTCATATTGTTAGAATCTTTCACATTTACCACATTTGTGAAGTAACATAGACTATTCAGAGTTCCTAGGTAGGAGGAATCCTAAAGTAAGATTTCTTTGGAGATAATAGATTTCACGGTTCTTTTGTTCCCAATGAATCTTGGGCAAGACATCAAATATGAAATCATAGTAAAAAAGAAGAAAAAAGCTTCAGGGCTGCATTGTACTAAAGACATTAAAAAGAAAGGTAGTAAGCTTAAGGTAGATTAGTTTTATGGGCGGTCATTTAAAATACCGACTGGGCATCATACCACAAGCCTGCTAATTTTTGCATACCTATTCTGGCCATCAGAATATGTACTTGTGATGTCATGTAGAGGTTTAAATGTTTTGTGTTTTGCTTAAATACAGGCCTCCACTTTAGACATTAGGGATCTAGGAAACAGAAATTAGAATAAACTCACACCGAGTCCCTCCTGAACCTTAAGATGAGCAGAAGCACAATTCCCATGTCCCCTGAGTGACTGGGATAGACCCTCCAGAATAAAACAGTAGGTTATGGAAACAATGAGTAGATTGTCAACTGGAGCTCACTGGAGTGGAAACAGGCTTGGATATCAGAAAACCTGGCTGGGCTGGGAGCTCTGGCACTCAGTTGCTGGGTGACTCTGGGCAAGTTTATCACTGGCTCTGAGCTTCAGTTTTCTCAACAAGGCAAATAATACCAGCCTCACAGGCTTATTGAGGGGATATGTTATAAGAAGCTCACATCTACCTTGTTAATAAGGATGTGGGGGCTTGATATCGATAAAGTCTTGCTCAATCTGGATAAGCCTATATCCTTTGCCAAGAGTGGAACAAATCCAATGCTTATTAATTAGTTTTCCTTTACTAACCACTGGGCAGGATGCATGCTGAGCACCCATGGACGCCTGAAACCGGGGAAACCAGCACAGTGCCTGAGCCTCCAGTCCCTCGGCAGCACCTGTCGTGGGATTACCACATAGCGACAAACAAGAACATTTTCCCATCCTCTCCTCCTTCTTTGTATTTTGCTGCCAGGTTCCTTAGTGGAACTTCTTCCTTCAGTCTAAGCAAGCAACTGACCTTTCCAATTAATAGGTCAGAGTATTAGAAGGCAGAAGTCTTTGTGCTTTCAGACCTGTAAGACTGTTGCAATTTCCTGCTCCTCCAGGTCGGTTTGCTGATGGATGCTCACGCTCTCGCTTGCTTGCATGCTCTCTCTCCTCTCGTGCTCTCTCTGCTCTGATCTCATGTGTTTCCTTGGTAATTTCCTCTCAAAGTTGCTATTTTCAGCACCTAAAGAACAGTTATTGGGCCCCTTGGCTTCAAGCTGACAGCACTCAGTGAGGAGCTGGCTGCTGGGCAGCTGGGGAGGTGGCAGAGAAGCCATGTGGTGAATACCCTTATGTTCATGGTTCCCCCAGGAGCTCCCATATCTGTGTCCTGCTCTAAAGTGTGCTGGCGTGTCTGAGATTTTGGAGGAAGGCTGATGAGTCTGACAGATCTCGAATGCACAGCCTTTCAAAGCTGTAAAAGCAATACCCCCTCCTAATAAGAATGGAGGGACAGCAGGCCCAGGACGCACATTCAAGTCCTCTGTTGGGATGTCTAATGCTAGTATTTGATAACTTGTCCCACAAAACCCAAGCCCAGCATATTAACATTCTGAGAGACAGCACTTAACGGTAATTTCAGTAGCTGAAAGGATGTTAATAGTGAAATGGCGTTTATTATCTAGGCAACGTGGAATACTTCACTCATATTAGTGCATTAAACCTCCATCCTGTGTGTTCCCTGAGCTGAGAGTGTGGCCCCAGCCAGCAAAGCCTGCTGAGTAAATGAGGAAATAAGAAGCAGAGCCACTCGAAACTATTCCCTGGGGCTCTGATGAAAGACAATCTCCCATCCATTAAGGGCCCAACAGTATTCTATTAATTATTTCAAGTCACCAGTGTTTAGGGGTCTGGCCCCTAGTAGGTGTTCAATTTATGTTAATTGACTTACTCAATGAAGGACTGAATGAACTGTTCCAACACCGCTGGGTGGCATTTACCATTCTCAAGTCAGCAGTTTTCCTTGCGTGGTCTAGGGCAGTGCTTCTAGAACTTCAACAGGCATCAGAATTACTGGAAGCTGGTTCAAACAGATTGCTAGGTCCCACTCTCAGAGACTCTGAGTCAGGTGCTCTGAAGTGGGGTTCGATTCTGCATTTCTAACCAGCTCTCAGCTGGTGCTGGTGCTGGCAGTCCCAGACCGCACTTTGAGTGGCCCCGACCTGCAGGAGCTCCGATCTCTGGGAATGTTCATAAGAGTCCCAGGTGAGGCAGGGACAAGGTTCTGTGGTTGGAGTGCAGACACAGTGGGCTTCAGGGAAGTAAGGCCAAATCCAGCTCACTGCCTGTATTTAGTACTGGTCATGAGCAAGAGGTGCATTTTTACATATTAAATCATTAAAAATACTCAAGAAGAATACTTTATATATGTAAAAATTACGTCAAATTCCAGTTTCAGGGTCCATAAGTAAAATTTATTTGGAGCACACACATGCCCATTGGCTTCCCTATTGTCCATGACTCCCCCCCTTTTCTTTGATCAATTGATTTATTTTTATTTTTTCAATTATAGTTGACGTCTAATGTTATATTAGTTTCAGGTGTACAGTATAAGAATCAGACATTTATATAACTTAAGAGGTGATCATTCTGAGAAGTCTAGTACCTAATGGCAGAGTTGAGTGGTTGCAAAAGATCAACATGCCCCTCAAAGCTGAAAATATTTACTCCCTGGTTCTATACAGAAACATTTGCTGAACTCTAGGCTAAATAAATTTAGACAGAAATGCTTAAAGCATTTCTTATCAGTGTTTCATATCCACAAAGCATTGAATATTTCCCATGGACAGACACATGTGTGGTTTTTTTTTTTTTTTTTGTCTATACTTGACTGCAGAATTCGCTTTTCCTGGGGCTTCCTGTGATAGTGTTTGTGTTTCTTGGACCGTACTGTAAAACAAGAAATGAGGAAGGAGTAAAATATATACATGAATTTGCCTTTGACAGACAATCCTACAGGGTTTTAGGACTGCGAATCATATTTAACCCATGTGATCTCACAAAGATTCCTAATTTCCGTGACCAGCTGCACACCAAGGTTCTCAGCCCCAGATGCAGCGCTGGGCTGTTTGTGTCAGACACAGAATCCTCTGAGGGTCTGCACCTCGGCATGTGGTACAAAGTGAGCAGGTTTCAGCTACTCCTTGATGCCAAGTGTAATCTGTAAAGCTCTTCATTTTCTAAGGTTGCATGCAAATTTATTGAGACTCACAATGGACACAAGGCAGATGGATTCTGGAGAAGACTCTTTCTCCCTTATCAGGGGGCATACTCATTTACATGCATTAGGTTAAGACTGTTCTCAATGCAGAGTCTGAACTCAAATATGAGTTAAGACCTAGGAAGAGGAGAGGGTGGCTCCAAGGAGCGTGTGGTTTTGATATACCAGCGGGGCGTAGACCTAGATGGTTACTTTGCTGGGAATTTTGGCCATTAGTTCAAGTGCCATAGGGCAAGAAAGCCTTGGGGAAGGTATAATTCTTTCTAGGTTTCACCTTTTAATTAATAAAACAAACCAACACACTTATATATTTCAATACCTACTGGCTGAATTATCACAGAGAGCTGAAATCTACACCTTGATGTCTCCCCATACCGCTAATTATTCAAATGAAGCTTCCACAAGGGAGATCTCCTGTCCACACTGCTGGTGGAATTCAACAAAAGCTTATTAAAGACTCAATAAAATTTAGCAAAAGTTTATTAAAGACTCACTATATTCAACAAAGCCCAAAGAAGAACAAGGGAACTTTATATGTAGGACAATTCTTCTTAATTATTAATAAAAATTATACCAACACTGACTGAGGGCTTATGCTTGGCAGGGACTGTTTTAAGGCTTTTCAGAGAACGACACACACAAACCTCACATGACACGCGGTGTGCGCGTTATTACCATCCCCACTTTGTAGGTTAGGAAACGAGCTTGGAGGTGTCTACCGACACAGATGAATTCAGATCAGGAATTTGGGTCATTTTCAAAGCATACTTTTCTCAAAGCACCTCTTGTGGATATTTTGTCTTTTAATTAAAAAATTGGAAATATTTTACTTTTAATTTAATTTACATATTGGAAAATAATACGGAGTGTTTTCACAGGCACATCTCAGTATATCCCAGCTTTAGATATTATTTATCATCTCCACCTATGTTTCTAATCTCCAGTGCTTTTCTCTCTTGTCTTTATTTTTATTTTTACTTCTATTCTCTTCCTGAGATATATCATTGTGTGGTTCCTTTTTCTATCTTCTTGAATTAACAAAAGATTCATTTATTTTGCATTTTTCTTGTTTTGGGTTCAGTATACTTATTGCTATATATGATCTTCTCTGTGTTACTGTGGCCCTATCCTATACGTTTTGGAACATAATATAGCTTTTGCTATTTATTTCTAAATAGCTTTAAATTTCACTTTTAATTCCCTCTGTAATTCAAGAGTTATTTGAATGAATAATTTTAAAATTTAAAATAATACTTATTTTTTGAGATTTCTAATTTTATTTTTATGGTCAGTGAGAGTGACCCATGTGATCTTTGCTATTTGAAATTGGTGAAATTTTCTTTGTTATACTCTAACACATGACCAATTTCCGAGAATGTTTAATGTGTATTTGAAAAGGAAGTCTATTCTATCTTTGGCTCTATCTAGCTACTTACCTACATCAAATCAGGCTTAAAAGAAAGGTTTATTATTCAAGTCCCATTAAATCTTGAGTCAACTTGATTTATTGATTTCTGTGTATTCAAATCTCCCACAGTAACTGTAGCTTTGTCACTTTCTTTTTATATTTCAGTCTAGTTTTGCTTTTTACACTTTGCAGCTGTAACATCATATATATATATATGTGACATCATATATATATACGTGTCATCATATATATATGTGACATCATATATATATATATATATATATATATATATATATATATATCCATGATTGCTACTTCTTCACGGTGGGTTATAGCTTTTATTAGTATTAAAGATTAGTATTGCACCTATATACTTCATTTCACTATGTTATTATGTTACAGCTTTGGTCAAACTCAAGAAACAGGAATATGCGTCTTAGACCTATCCCTTTCATCTTTGTAAAAACAAAGCCAAAAGAACAGCAACAAACCAGTATTAGCCCTCTGCACTGTGGGAGCTCTCGTTTGCTTCACAGCTCAGAATCTAACAGTGGGGTAGTCACCCACTTTCTCTGGGTTTTCATCCTCACCTCCTAAAAGAAGCCAGCACTTGGATATTTGGAGGCAGGGGCTAATCATCTCTTTCCCCGACTGCAATGGTATGTGATCAAGGATGTGTCTAATGCTTTATTTTCACTGAACGAAATCTCTCCTTGAAGTTAATGGAACTGTAAGGCCCAAAGTGCCTATTTGAAGGGAATAGTGAAGCACAGTGACAGCTGCTGAGACAAGCCCCAAAGATTCCTCAAGTGCATTGGGAGCATTTTCTATTCTGAATAATAGGAATTCACCCCAGGTTTGTAGCAGCCTTTCTCAACTAAGAAAAATCTGCTGCATTTGTTCCAACAGTCTATGTCACATAACTCTTGTCAAAATATTATGCACAATAGTAGTCATTTATTGAGAGCTTGCCATGTGATAGGAATCAAACCAGGAACTTTATATAAAATTAGGGGGTTTATTTAGAACCGCAAACCTTTGTTACTCAAAACCAAATCAGCAGCATCAGCCTCACCTGGGACTTGAGGCTCTGCTGCATACCCACTGGGTCAGATCACCTACTGCACAAGATCACCAAGCATCAGAAGTTTAAGTGCTGCTCTAAACCACATTATTTCCATAATAAGCATGAGAAGAATGAGGTACACCTTGACTCGATAACCAAACAAGATCACAGGGCTGGTCAGTGGAAAAGGCTGAGACCCACCTTGGGGAGCTTGAGTCTGTGCCTATAACATCCTCTGCTGCACCGCCTGCCATCCATCAGTTCCTGTTGCCCATTCGACAAGACCTACAGACTTGCCAGCAGCATTTGCCTCCCAAGCAGACGGAAAGCTCCATGGGCCATGAGCTCTGAATGTCTTGCAACAGTGTCCTGCACTCTGACAGTGGACTCGCTGGCTGATTTCCATGAAACAAAGTCTTTCATTCAGGAAACAAGGGGGAGATGCTTATCAGGAAAAGCACCCTGGAGATTTTCCATTTCTCCCAAGTAACAGTTTGTGAAGGCTAAGACCAGTTGAAGATCATTAGAACTCAAAAGGGAAAAAATACTGAGGACTTTGGGTATTGGAGACTCTACTGATTGTCCTGATAAATTCTTCGTCCTCTGAGAATGAGGATATAAATCTTAATGCTAGACTAAGGTCCAGAGCAAAGAATAATTTCAGCAGATAACAGGTAGCAAGGTTCTGTTTACACTTCTATTGTTAACAATGGCCATTTCTTAAATCTGCTGTGTCTGTGGTTGTGTAAGATCTTTAAAGTGTGGGCTGGACTTGGCTCCCTGCTCTTCTAGTTAGAACATTCTTATGCATGAAATTCAACTTCCTTCTCTTTTCATAGTGGTCACTACTGGTTTTAATAACTTTCATGCTTGAATCATAAGATTATCTTTCAAATATGAAAAATAAATGGCCCATGAATGACTGATTCACTACCTTACATCCATTTTTTTTAAAGATTTATTTTTTTATTTTTATTTATTTTTTAGAGAGAGGGGAAGGGAGGGAGACAGAGAGGGAGAGAAACATCAATGTGTAGTTGCCTCTCACATGGCCCTCACGGAGATCTGGCCTGCAACCCAGGCATGTGCCCTGACTGGGAATCGAACCGGGACCGCTTGGTTCCCACCCCGTGCTCAATCCACTGAGCTACACCAGCCAGGGCTACCTTACATCCATTTTATGCCCATTATCTGGTTGATGGATAAATCACAAGTGCTCATACCAGAGCTTCTCAGTAGTATGGTCTGAGGTCTCCTTGCATCAGAACCTTTTTAGTTGCTTGTTAAAATGCAGACACCCAGGTACACCACCTATAGAAAGGGATGTATGAAGGCGGGGCTGAAATCTGCATTTTTAACAACAACCACAAGTCCTTCTTATGCCCCTAGAATGGGAGGATTTGTGTGCAGCATCATGCAGGACGTAAGGGCTTTCCAAGCATCAATGGGAAACTGATAATCGTAGGACAAAACCATCTAGACACGCAAGCACATGGTTCTGTAGGACTTGGGAGGCCATCTTGATCTGAGGTGACAACCCTCTTTCGTCACCACCATGCTCTTCTCAATACTTGCTGTCATACTGTATACTATGCTGTCATAGTGTATACTATGTTGAAAATACTATAAATATATTCCTTATAAGAAAATTGGCTTAAGAACCAGCTCGAATGACAGATATTTCAACCAGCTCACCGAAGTGTCATCACCACCCTCGGTGTCTCTGAGGGAGGCACTGACCACCATTAGAGCCTAATTCCTTTCGAGCTTAGTTTACTTATTTTCCAAACCACCGCGTCCCACCTAACTCCTAAATGGGACTGTATGTCTGTACATTTGGATATATAAGCAGATACAGTCCTGATCTTGTTCCTTTTGAGAAGGGAAGTCTGAATTCTCCAAAGAGCCCCTTCCCTGGGCTGTTCTGGAATTAATGACAGCAAAGCTGACAGGCGGCTTTGGCTTGGATTTTGTTTTTTCGGGACCTGGGTTTGGGGTGGCCTGGCATTTCAATGCGGCTAGCTTTGGCATCTTGTAATTGCAACAGTGCAGCCAGCCACAACCAACACTGATTATGCCTAAATACCCCCTTTTCAAAAATGCCAATGTTTCTTTTGTCTATTTTGCAAATGTGGCCAAATGGGTATGTAGCAATGAGGTTTGTATTATACAACAGTTCCTGATTGTTTACTTGGAGCAGAAGCAGGGAAGACTCACTGTCCAGGAGAGAGGGAAGGACAGAACCAAACCTCATCCCATTTACCCTGATCGTAGTCAAAGCAAACCACAGTAATCGGGTCATCCGTTTAGCCAGTGTTTACTGAAGGCTACTGTTAGGGCCGCCATATCTGGCTGGCTGTCTGAATGGAATGACTGCCCCTGAAGGACAGCTGTAGGGGCTTTGGCTAGAAGCCTTGTGTTTTCAGGTCTCCTGCTCCATCTTGCCTAGTACAGAACTGATGAAAATGTTTGTTTTCCAAGCTGCCTGCTGGCTATGCTGTCATTAATCCCAGAATAGCCCAGGGAAGGGTCTCTTTGGAGAATTCCTCCCTTGATTTCTGGGAGAAGAGTGATATCCATGTTGGACCATCACTCAGACACACAAAAAGTAAGTCTCATTATGCGCTACATAAAATGATTCTACTCAGGAGTATAGGAACACACAGAATCCAAGACCAAACAGACGGGCCCTCATTTTCATTGAAACAAATGCTTTCTGTTCCCATATGATGAGGCCAACAGTGAGAAAGAAGCTGCTATATGGCCTGTTTCACACATATGATGGACACTCCAAGGGTTCTCTCAGGATCACGCCAAAGCTGGGAACTCATACGCCATTGCTCTGCTGCCTGGCTTCCTCTCCGTCTCGCTGTCCTGTTCCCCCCCTCCCACTTCTGGTTTTTCCCAACAGCACATCTTTAGTAAGCCACTCTCAAACAAAGTCTTGCCTGAGGGTCTGCTTCAAAGGAACCCCACCTAAGATGACTTCCCATTGGCTTTTGAGCTATTTTTGATCAAGTATGGATAACTGTAAACTAGTACTGAAAGGAATCTACAAACATTGCATCAAGAAAAGGGGTTGAGGGGAATTGCCCATATTCCCATATGTAGCAAAGAATATGGTACATATTCCTTGTGTATTTGTAATGTATATTGAGAAAACATAACGCACGAAAATTCTTACTTTATAGATAGTATTACTTAGAATGAAGTTAAGTTTGAAACATGAGTTTCAAACACAACTCATCAAATTTGAAAAAAACAAACTTTATCATCTTCTTAAATTCATTTCGTGAGCCATCAGTGGTGTGTGTGTGAGTGTGTGTAACTGTGTGTCTGCGTAGTTGGTCCAGGACTATGCTATTGGCCTAAGGCTTAAATCTGGCCCTTCATTCTGTTATGGTTAGGGAATGCTCTTGCCCATTGATTCTTACTTGGAGGGCTTGTTAAAACTCAGATTGCTGAGGCAGTAAGTGATTCTGGAGTGGGTACTGATAGTTTGCATTTCTAAGAAATTCTCAGGTGATACCCCTGCTGCTGATTCAAGGAACGCATTTTAAGAACCTCTAGTCTTACCTGCTCTGACTATTAGATCACCTTAATTCTGCCATTATAATATTGTATATTCACTGGATAAGCCTTTTATGCAGGTTGCTTCCTCAGAGTGCCCAAAGGAACAGAAAGCTGGGACTTCTTTGTGTTGGTAGAACAGATTGTCCAACCAGGACTGTGTGTTATTTGTAATAAATACTTGCATGAAAGGAAGGATTCATCTTGAAGCTTGTTTTCCTTACAACAAAATACCTAATTTCAAAGTCATGGGAGAGGAGACCTATAAATGCCACTTACTTCAACTACTAGGGGTGGTAGATATCTATTAAATAATTACTGAGAATCACCAAATTGTCAGAGAACAATTTGCAATGGACTCCAAGGAACAAAACCATCAGCATGGGGAGGAAGTTTTAAGAAAATAGGAGTTTGGTTCAGTAAAGAACCTTGACGAGATCTGTCCAAAGTCTGGGTGAGAAAACTTAAATGAAATGAGTTCCTGTTCCCAGAAAAAGTCCAAGAAACGGCCAAGGTGTTGAGAGTCAGTGAAGGGAAGAGACACTGGATCACGGAACGTGTATGTTCCTTTCCAAACCTGAGGCCTCTGGCTCTGTGAAGGAAGTGAAGGTGTGTTTATGGCGCTGATGCCACAAGCTGAGGTCCCCACATAAGAACGTTTTTTTAGCCACGGGAATTGAGATTTCCTGAGTGACTGGGGCACATCCTTTATGGCTCCTCCGTATCCACGTGGTCCACAGGCAGACATAGAGGTGAAAATTTTAATGGAGCTAATTGTACCATTTTGTCCCTTTTGGGAAAGGTTTGCCACGTGGGAAACATCACCATCTGCTTCTTGCTATTAAAGGATCCATTGTGTTTGGACACGAGAAGAACATTTCCTAAGTGGACAAACTCCCAGGAACTTGGTGACTCACTTGCAAAGTCTGCTTCATGGAGGTGAGAGAGCCAAAAAAATGCCAACCCAACATTATTTCTCAGATTACTCTAATAATCTCATATCGAACAACACAGGCATTCATCCTGGACTTACATTTCACTTTTGTGGAGATAATTAATATTTTTTGGCATTAGATAACAGTTCTGCTAGGTCTCTCACTGAAGCAACCAGGCCCTACAAACACAATTCCCCTCCAAACAAATCACCACAGACCAACTTAATAAATAGTTAAGCTGGGAAACTCACAGGAAATTGTTTGCTCTAAAAAATGAATTCCCTGCAGGGTTTCTTAAATAGAAAAGCTCCTAGTTTACAATCTAGCATTTTATAGATCATTAAATACTTGACAAAGAGGCTGGGAACAAAAAAAATTAGAAAGTCTAGCCAAAGTATCAGGAGTCCCAGCTGATGGCAGAAGAGCTACAATTGATGTTAAAGTGTCTCTGAAGTGATTGTGGAACGTCAACGGAAACAGAAGACTGATTTGTAAAATTAGATTTACCCAAGCAATCTCTGCTTGCTGAAGATGAGTAACTAGTGTGACTGCAACTACCTCAGTGTATAAATCTGGCTTCTTCAGTTACTCAATTTGGCATTCACTACCATTAATATGGAGTGGATTTAAAAAGCACTTTGGATTAGATGTTGTGCACGGAGGGCCTGGGGAATTTTACAAACCACACAAAGAGCATGTACTGAGAACATCATAAAGAGGAAGCTTTCTGGCCATATGGTGAGATGATCATGCTGGATAAATCTCCACTTGTTCTGAGTGCCCAATGTTCACTGCTGTCACTGAACGCATTTGATCATGGATAGTTTCAAGGTACAATTTAAAAAAGGTTAAAAACATGACTTGTAAAAATATACAGTGAACCCATGTCAAAGATTTATTTAACTTATTACATAGGAATCCAACAAGTGATAAAGCTGGTTCAAAAAAAATTCATATATAATATTGGTGGAATGAGATTGCTAAATTAGATATAAAGCTGGTTAATGTCTTCTGGGGGGAAAATACGTAACCCTGTAACTTTTATAGTTTTCTAGTAGACAGGAAACATTTACATTTTTAGCACACAAAAATCTCCAAGTTAACAAACATGAAACTTTATAGAGTCTGAAGCCTGATAAAAAAATGAAGAGTTGAAAAACAAAGAAAATTATGTAATTCTTGGATGGATCCCTTAGATATGTATCCAGGCTTTTTGCTTTATTTCCAAGTTTTGGATAATTTTCCTTCATAACAGAAACAGATGAGATTTTCCTTGGACATATGTCACCATGAAACTTGGTAACAGCAACCGGGTGAACTTTCGTTTGGGAAGGCTGAGTGGGTGTTCATGCTTCTCCCGTTGTGCTCAGTGAAGATAAGCGCAAACAAACCTCATTCCCATGGTTTTCAAATTGGGGGTGGTGGGCAGCACATTAAAATCTCTTGGGAAACTTTTTAAAAAATCCAGATGCCCAGGCAACATCCCAGACCAAATCAATGAGAATCTCTGAGAATGGGTCCCAGACACCAATATGTTTTAAAGTTCTTCAGGTGATTCTTTTTTTAAATTATAATTTATTGATTACACTATTACAGGTGTCCCAATTTTTCCCCCTTTGCCCTCCTCCACCCAGCACCCCTCACTCCCTCAGGCAATCCCCACACCATTGTTCTTGGCCATGGGTTGTGTATAGGTTCTTCGGCTACCCCATTTCCTATACTGCACTCTACATGCCCATGGCTATTCTGTAACTACTTATTTGTACTTCTTAATCCCCTCACTTCTTTACCCATTCCCCGACAGCCTCTTATCTGGCTTCAGGTGATTCTAACATGCATGAAGACTGAGAAGCACTGCACTACTTAGAATCAACGTGTGTGTGTATATGTGTATATGTATGTGTACACAGAAATTTATTTTAAAATTGGGATCATATTAATAAATATACGCTGTTTTTCTTTCATTATTAATTATATTTTAAAGTTTTTATTAATCATTAAACATTGCTCAAATGCCATTTTTAAAGACTATTGTGTTTGATTACATAAATGTATCATGATTTATTTGGCTAATTCCTGGATGTTTGTTCTGTTTTCTCTTTTCCCATTCTCTCTTTTTTCTTTTTTCTTTTTTGCCATTATAAGTTAGACTTCCACGAACATGTTTATACAGAAACTTTATCTACATCTTGGATTGTTTTCTTACAGTGAATTTCTGGAAGTGAATTTACAGGTCAAAGAAAATAAATGTTTTAAAGCCATCTGAGACGTATTACCAAAATGCTCTCTACCGAGTTTCATAAATGTTTACTTTTTTAATTGACGATTTCCTCAGTGTTTTTATTTACAAGATATTTGTATATTCCAAGAACAGTTAAAAATTTCTTTTTCACCTTTGTCAGTGTTCATTTTTAATGTAACTTTTTAATCTAGCTAAAACTTATTTTAGTGTATATAAGGAAAGAGTTAAAACTCTAATTAGATATTTTTTCCAAACAGTCCCTTTTCTCGACATCATTTCTGAAATACTTTATATCTTCTCTATTAGTTTATGATTCAAAAAAGTTTACAATATGATATGTAGGTTATTAAGTGTACTTCGTAATAGTGAGGAGACTCACAGAAGCCCCTGAGAAAGGTTGAAACTATGTGCAAACTATATTGAGTGTATTCTTGTCTCAATTGTAACCATTACCATGTCTTAGAGCTATCTAGTTCTGATTATAACTCTCATTTACTTACAGAACTCCTAGGTGTTGAAAACAAGTCAAAGCTCATCCTCTCTAAGACGGCTTTAATCTGTCCTCAAGCAGTTTGTAGCTTTGCCAATAACAGGCCTTCCGAAATCCATCTGTTCTGCTTTAAATATTTGCCTTCTGTAATATTGGTTTTACTCTTGCATTACTATGAGGAAAGAGTTTTCTACATAATGTCCCAGATTGACTTATTACTAATTACGAATTTAGTGGGATCCATTTTTATATATTTTTATTTATGCATATATTATTAGAGTCTCATTGTTCTGTGCTTAATAGCCCTACTTGAAATAATTAAATGAAGCCTGAAGTTGTCAAAGCCATATTTCACAAAGGAAAAGGAGGCCAGAAATTTTAATTATGCTCAAGAAAACAGAAACATTTTCAATGAACACAGAACTCAATTGTTCTCCCTCCTACTAAGTTTTTAATGAGTTATACTCCATTAGCACTACTATTCTTTTTTTTTTTTAAAGATTTTATTTATTTATTTTCAGAGAGAGGAGAAGGGAGGGAGAAAGAGCAATGTATGGTTGCCTCTCACATGGCCCCCACCGGGGACCTGGCCCGCAACCCAGGCATGTGCCCCGACTGGGAATCGAACCGGGACCCTCTGGTTCCCAGCCCGCGCTCAATCCACTGAGCTACACCAGCCGGGCAGCACTACTATTCTTTATTAGCTTTGTTGAGTCTGAGGAACTGATACTGTGCCTCTGGGGGCAGCTTACCGCGACTTCATCCTGTCCCACCCAGCCTCTGCTTTGATTAAAAAGTTAACTGCTCATTGAAAGGATATAGCCAAGGTGGTGGACAAGACTTAAGGATGTCATCGATGTCCAGAGGAGCAGGCATCGCTTGATGGTTCTATGAGTGATCGAACCTTAAACGCGTTCTAGCACCAGTGTGTCCATGTAAGACCATTCTGACTTCTGGCAACCTGGCCAGTTGGTGGTCACAGTCATCACACTCACAAAGGGCCCACTTGGACTTTGAAATCTGGCAAACTCAAATAGGCCAACTTTCAGGCCTTTTTCTTACCTTTCTCACAGGCCAGGCTCTGGGCTGCCCTGATACCTTCTAGGGGAGTGATGGCTTGATGTCATTTCTAATGCCCTGAGATAGTAGATGGCTGTGTTAAGGAGTCTTATTGTGTCTCAGCAACCTTTTTACTTCAAATGAAGAATCGGCAGAAGCCTCAGTCCCTGATATGGCTGAGCTGGAGAAGAAAGCTGAGGGAACTTTCCTGAAGTCAATGAAGCACAGAGTAGGCTGTTTCTGTTTTCTGAGACTTTGGGGCTGCCCAGTGCTTGGATAAAAGTTTCTAGACTCTAGGTATGCCTGACTAGATCATACCTCACCTTGGGGCCATGATTTTTTTTCCTTGCAGGATTCCAAAGCCTTCTTTCTCCACCCACTGCCAAGTGGCTGGGCTTCCAGTCCTGCTTCTCTTGCCCCTATAATGCTTACGAAGTAATTGGCCCCTCAAGATGGGGCCAATTACTCAAAGCAGGCCCTCGCTTTGTAGGAACTTCAAAGCAGGACCCACCTCCTTTGGGTTCCACCAGGTCTCAGCAGAGACACATTTCTTTCCTGGCTGTGAGAATGAGGGAAAAAGGAGGTTGTCCTAGGCTGGCCTCTCCCAAGAGCCAACCCTGAGCCAAGAATCTGTGTGCAAGAGGTTTATTGGGGGAATGCTCCCTGGGAGACCACAGAGACCAGGGAGGGAGTGGACAAAGTAGGTCTAGATAGGGTAAGAAGCCAAGCAAGCCAAGCCTGTCCTGCAAAGAGCCCTGGAACAAAAAACACACCTTAGAGCATGTCATACCTTAAGGCCAGGGAGCTGGGCTTTTGGATTCCCTCCCACACCAGTCAGTTACTGGTGAAAGCTACTGCCTAGGGAAAGGGCACACAAACTCCCAGGCATTTCTGGTTGTCTGTATGGGCAGGGCGATCCTCTGGTGTTACACACAGGCAGCCCTCTGCTTGGGTGAAGTCATAGACTGCCTTTAGCAAAAACACCGGCAGAAACTGCATTGTGGGCTAGTAAAAAGGACCCAGGGGCACCTCATGGGGGACCCACAGGGCCTACCATAGAAACTGTCTGGGGATAGATTTTCTTGTAGCTCTGGGCTGAGCCTACCCCAGATCTAGAGAGGAGCCATCTTGCCAAAAGCAGGTGGTAAGCCATCTGTGGCTCTGTGGGAACATGGAGGCACATCCTGCTCAGGGAACACTGCCAGTCAGCAGGGTGGAAGGCCTGGCCAGGTCACCCTGAAACCTGCCTGGCCAGGCTCTTGGCAGGCATCAACACCTTTTCTCCAGTCCTAACATGTAGACCACAGAGCGTTTTTGTCATACATTTTACATGCAGCTATCAGACAACTTGTGTTACTACCCTACATACATTGATAGCGTTACTATTGAATGACACCCGAAGAAACATTGTTCTACCTATACAATTATATTTTTAACCCTCATCACTCTGAGAAGTTAAACAGCACTCTTCAGTCTTGCTCCATGTCCAGGACCCTTGGGTGTTCAGCCCCTCATTCAATAACGCTCTAACAATAACAAAATGATCACTGAGCGTTTAGTGTCTGCCAGGCCATGTTTAGATCTTTGTATGTGATAACTCACTGCAACAGTCCCAGCAACTCTATGAAATAGGACCCTTTATTTCTGTTTCACAGAAAACCAGGGCACAGAGGGTTAAGTGAATGGCCCAGGGTTCCATAGCCACTAAGTGGCAGAGCTGGAATTTGAAGCCAGAGAGCCGAAATCCAGGCTCTTTGTCACTGACCGTGAAGTTACAGTATGGTGGGCAAACAGCCCTAGAGCTTATGAATGGATTCTGGATGTGAAGAAGCCAGAATGCCACCGGGATTTAGTTCAGCCCTGGTGAATGATGCTACTTTAAAAGTTAGATCCCTCTGTAGCCCTCATTTACTCCTCTCACAGTTCATAGGTGAAGAATGAAAGATAAGGTAAAGAAAAGTGATTTGGTCAAGATCACACAATTCTTAGTATCCTCAGCACCTCATTCTTGGTCTATGGCCTTTCTGTATTGTCTCATTCAGTCTCCTTAGTTATCTTCTTCCTTAGAAACAAATGAAAAACAGTTAACACCTATTGAATACTAGGCCCTCAATATAATACGCATCAGGTGCTTTGCTAAGCACCCCACATGCATTATTTTATTTAACCCCAGTAAAATGCCTAGGGCATAGGAATCTATTGTTACCTTCATTATTTTTTCAAATGGAAAATCTGAGCGTTAGGGAAATTTAAATAGTTTGCCCAAGTTTACACAATGAACAAGTGGCCAAAATCTAAATCTCTTTGATTTTAAATTCAATTGCTTTAATTAGTGTTGAGAAAAATTATCCAAAACTGGGAACTAAAGCAAAATAATGACAGCACCCTTTTATATCATACTGGAGCATTGTCTTACTGGCTTATCCACTGATTATCTACTTTTCTAGGGGAACGTGCCTTTGTTTGGCTTACTAATTTTCCTCTTTCTTACAAGCTTTATTGAGGCATAATTGATGTACAATAGATGAACATATTTAAAGTGTACAATCTGACACATTTTATCATATGTACATCGTCATGAAACTACCACCATGATCAAGGTAATAAACATATCCATCACACCCAGAAGTTTTTACTATTTACCTTAATTAGAGACTGGGTTGTCAAGTTAGAAGTTACTTTATAAAATATTGACCAAGTGATTTTTGTCCAGTAGAGATGCAAATAATTCTCTTTGGTAGAAAAGACAATCCCAAGTGTTATAGTTTTATGGCCTTATAGAACATGAATCAATTTCACACTTAACAAATTTAACATTCCTTTCCTGATTGTCTATATAAATCTTTGTTCCTCAAATACTCTGTGAATGAGCTTTATTAGCTTACTGGTTTTCTCACTAACAACATAAATGAACTTTGACATATATTCTCTATACGTTGTTAGGAGAATAATGTTTTAACTCTCTGGTAATTAAACTTGGCCACTACTGAGTTTGTGTGTGTGTCTCAAAATGTGTTAATGTACCCCCATGTCCCCAGACTCTTCCAGAGAGCAAATCAGGGCACGTGTTGTCTTGACCACCTAAGGACGGTAGAGCTCTAGACAGTTCTAGAAGGTCATGGCAGCCATGTTAGAAAGCAAGTTTGTAATTACTCTTTGTTATTTGCATGCACTGGTGGAGTCCCCTGGCAAACAAGAACATACAGAAAATTCGTGCCTCAAGTCTTTCCAGGTTCCTGTTTTTTCCATTCTCCAGACTTGAGATTTCTTTTTTTTTCTAGCTGCACAAATATCTAAAATTTCCATAAATTCACTTTCTAAGGGGCAGGTATTATAGGCAAACAGACTTTTCTAGGCTTGAAGTTCACTTAAGCTAGAACCTAAGAGGAATGTGATGTAAATGGAAGATTTCATGAATAACAAAATGGCAAGACAAAGGTGCCCAGGAAAGGTTAGGCTGCTTTAATCACAAGTGCAAACATGGCTCCTTCCAATAGATTTATGTGTTCCTCTTTGGAGGCAGCAGCAGGTTTACTTAACATTTTCCAAGGAATCAGATCTCATGCCTATTAATCATTGCTCCCTCAGGAGGAAACTTGATGAAAATGCTTATCTACTTACTTTTACTGTAATCCTCCAAATCCCTGTTATTTCATTTGCCATAATATCACCTCTCAACGCTGCCCTGCCTTTTTTTCCTGACCAGCTTTCACACAGCCTTCCGAATTCAGCACAAATAGCATCGTCTGGAGGAGGCTGGTGTCCTGGGCCAAGACCCCCTGTGGACTCCAGCGTGCTCTCACATCTATCAAATATCTCGTCCTAGTATATTTCTCGCCTCCTGCCACATTGGCCTCTTTATGGATCTTTATCTCCTCTCCGCCCCAGCCTGTGACAGGTCTTCACAGGATGCCTTTTTGTCCCAGTAGCTAGTACAGAGAAACACTGAGTAAACATTTTTGAGGACAAGAACCACAGATCACACTTCTTTATAATGTTTTTTGTTTCACTTGATGCTAGGTTCTCAAATTTGAGTAGGCACTCACACGCATGGTGCTTACTTAGTTCCTGCAGTTTTGGGTTTCGGTCTTCCTTTGACCGTGTCAGACAATACATTCTCAATTAATCTGAACATGTTAACATATATTGGAGAGTCCAATAAGCAATTTCAAAAATCACACACACACACTCACACACATAGTCACTGGCCTCAGTGTCAAAGAAGGTGAAGTGCTTAGGCTGAAGAGTGGAGGCAAGTGTTGGAGAAGCACATCAAGCTGTCCTTTACCGAGAATCTGGAGACCACTCTTGTCTGTTTAGGTGTCATGTTTGCAGGCCTGATTAACGCATCCAGAGTGTAGCTCCAGGCCATGTTTATCCGAGAGCTCTGGTTCTCAGCAGATGGAAGGTGATCAAAGTCTCCCGAACATGAAATCATGAAACCGTACCATGCGCTCTTTGACCTTTTTTAATCTCAACTAGCTCTTTCATGACCTGGACACAAAACCAGATCTCTTTCAAAGCAGTTTGTAAACTTGGTTGTAAAATAAGTTTGAAAAGAAAGTGGTTTTCTGAAGAAAATTAGTTCCTTAATTAAGGAGCTATCATTTTAAAATGTAACTATACAATCAGAGATCTTGAAAAGGTCTTGTAAGTGGAAGTCAGTGTTTTGTTTTGCTTTCTTTAAGAAGAATGTTGGCTAAGGGAGTGCTGGTTGGAGTGAGGCCCAGGACTGGCAGCACCGTAGGTTTCCCCGGGGCACCTGTTAGAGATGGAAACTCGTGAGCCCCACCCCAGATCTGCTGAACGGGAGTCGAGGGTGAGGCCCAGTAATTTATGTTTTAACAAGCTTTCCACATGATCCTGATGGTCACTAGTTTGGGATGCACAGACTTAAAACTTCCCAGACGGCCATCTATCTTCTTTGAAAAGCAAAACAATTACTGACACAGAGTCTTCAGTAGACCAGGCTTCTAAAAATTTAGCCATGCAAAAATCACCAGAAGAACTTATTAAAACACAAATTCTCGGGCTCCAACTTTAGAGATTCTAATCCAGAAGGTTTGGAGTGGGGCTTAAGAATCTCCATTTCTATCAAGTTGCATAGTATTTCTGCTGGTCCCTGGACCACACTTTGAGTAACGAGGACAGATACCTAGAGACCTATGAGCTAATCCTATATGGCTACAAAAGTTACACTCCATCTAGTCAGATCATCACGAAGGCTTGGTGATCACCAGGTTTACTTTTTCTTTGCACAAAACCCAGTGATATATTACAAGGCTCTTTGCTGCTTAAAAATAGCATACAGACCTTAAGAGCAGGTTTCTTTCTGTAGCTTCAAGAGGCAAAATCTTTGTGTATTTTCTTCTTTCAGATCTTTTATTGAAGAGGACAATCATTTATATAGCAGTATGTAGAGGATGCTGGCTGCAGGGCTCATAACAGTGCCCATTCCAGGGCTTCCCAGTGACAGCCCCTCACCGAGGGAATGAATGAATGAGGAATGAATGGCTGTAATCTCTGCATCTTACAGTAATGCCTGACTCTCAGAAAGACTGCCTCTAAGTTCTGAACTATCTGCTTAAGCACTATAGCCTCATCAGAAGAATTGGGCTGTAAATCAAGGTGAAAATTGCTCGTGTTCATTCTTTTCCATGAGAGTAAACTGGAAAGGGGATAGAAGACAAAATCGGCCAGTGGTGTGTCCATGGCCCGTTAAATGAAGCTCTCTGAATCTCTATTCTTCCACTTGTGAAGGAGAATTAACAGTACATACCTAACTGCTGCTGTGAACAGAGCTACTCAGTGTCCTTCACGGACCAGCAGCATCAACAGCAGGGGGCCTGTTAGAAATGCAAATTCTTGGGCCCCACCCCCAGCCAACTAAATCATAATATTCAGAGGGAGGCTGGGCACTCTGTGTTTGAATAAGTCATCGGGGGATTGTGAAAAACACTAAAGTTGGAGTAACATTGACTACGAAAACTGACAGTAAGTTCTCATGGTCAAGAATGGTTTACAGGATGAGGCTGCACTGCTTCAGATGCGGGCCCCGCTGCTCTTGCCTGCTGTATGACCTCAGGGGCGATGTTTACCCTCAGTTTCCTCATCTCAGAAATTGTTACTGTACGGATTCAATGAGTTAGTCTATGGAAAGCAGTTAGCAGAAGGCCTGACATGTAGGGCTCAATAAAAGGTATTACTGGTTATTTAAATATAGATAGAAAGAAGGCCAATGTTATACTGTATGTATAATACTTATTTGTAATTATTGCCTCCAAAACATGAGATCAGGGTTGTTTATTTATTGTTTATACTTTACACACTTTTTTGCAATTAACATAAATTACCTTAGTGACCACAAGAAACATTATTAAATGATTTGTGTTGAAAAAGGGAAAATATTAACTGAGTTAGATGAGGTGTTGGGGTTGACTAAGAAATATTTTTGGATATTCATGAGGCTCCCCGTACCCATGCCTTTCTGCTTATAGCCAAGCATGCCTTTAATTGGCTTCGGTATATACATGTGTGTTTGATCATTCCCAGGCAATCAATCAGGAAGAACAACTTCCTAGGCCTTATTACTCATGGCATGGGCTCAAGGTTGATTGAACCGAGGTGTTCTCCATCCCTCTTTGAATCTAGGCAACCACTAGGTGAACAAACCCAGGGAAGCCTCGTTGATTCTGAGACAGACAACGTGGAGCAGAAATAAGCAGTCTTAGTTAAGGCCACTCCAGACCAACTGGCTCCCAGCTGACCCACCAACTGACCACAGAGTGAACTCAGCTAAGACTGGAAAAACCGCCCAGCTGAGCTCAGCCCAAATTGCTAACTTGCAGAATCAAGGGCTAAATAAATGAAAGTTATCTGAAGCTGCAAAGGGGGTTGCTTATTATCCAGCAACAGTTAACTGATATACTGGGTAACCCTCAAGAGTGCTACAGTGCCATTATCCTATTCTTTCCTCCACACCCAGGAGCGAAAAATTCCTTTTCACTCTTTTACGTTAAGCATTTTACGACAGTTGGACTATCAGTATGAGTAAGCAGCAGGCAGCAAGTAGAGCAGAAATGAAGCGTGCTTGAAAGGCACATCAGTAATGAAAGGTGCTGCCTTCACATTCTTTAATAAAAGAAAATAGGCCAAAAGGGGAAAAAAAAAGCCTGACTTAATATAAATTTTTCATATGTCATCTTAGGAACAACCAGCAATTCTATTCTTAGTCTGTTCCTCTATTGAAGCTAAAATTTATTTCCAATTTAATGTCGCTCTTGGTCTTGAAAGGACATGCTGAAGACGTGGGCCAGGGCAGAAAGCACGTAGTTGGTGTTCTCATACCATTTCACTTTAGAAGGCCCCCCAAAATTGACGTAGGGGTGGACCCACTGATCTGACCAAGTGATTATTCATGGTATGCCCCTATTTTTTACTTTGCTAATGATGATCAATTAATGAGAGCCCAGATGCAAAGCTACAGTGTTCTCTGCAATTTTAGGGAGTAAGAAAGACCCTTGCCTTAGCCATTGAGAAATTGCCTATTCTTTTCTAACTTTTGGGACATGGTAGTTTAAATTAGATAAATTTGTCCATCTTGAGTGCTGAGAAGCACCACTGTTAATACATAGCTAGCTCCCTGCGTATGGGCAGTGTCTGACCTCTTCGTGTGTGCGGACCCCCACAGCAGCCCTGTTATCACCCGTTCTACGCATGAACAAACCAAGAACCAGGAAGGTTGAATAACTGCCCCCTAGGTCTGAGGCCAGAGTATCTGCCATTAACCCTGGTGTCAGAACCTGACCAGATGCCAGGACAGTGCCTGGGCCATCGTGGATGGTCAATAAATGCTGTGTCTGACTGACCACATGGGCCCTAAAAAGGATGTTGCACCTGGGGTTTGTGAACACTCTTGGAGAATGGATGTTAGTGATGGGTATTTATCCACTCCCTTCTTCTATACCTATCTTTCCCCTTAAAGGGCCATTCTTTCTGGAGTTCAAGGGGACCATAACATTCTTTACAGTTTAAAAGTGGCAATCTGATAGAAAGTTTAGGAGACTTGTCTGAAAAGTGAGTTTTCTCAGAAAGCATACAGTTTTCACTCAGGTTCTATGGGTGGTGGACCGCTATTGATGGAGATAGGGTATTGATGGAGATTCTGGGAGTGGTGGGTAACGAAATCACATCTGCCCCTGACCTGTCATTGTCCAGGTGACTTGCCTCTTCTTTCTTCTATTTAAGATGCTTTTAGCCAAGCATCAACATTTTGTGGACTCATTCAGTCTTCATTGCTAAGGACAATCTTACAAGTACAATTCGCTCTGCCTCTCAATAAATGGGTCAGTCCTTTTGATCTTTTTCCTTCATTTCCTGCCCCTCCCCATAATGTACAAATGTGCAAAGAACACATATGCCCACTATCCTTTCATTTGCCCTAAACCAGGAAAATTCAATGTGACACCCTGAAATATAATGGGTCAGAATCTGCTCAGAACCTTACGTCCCCAGTGAAACTGCCAAAATTCTGAGTTTTCCCAGCCGGCTTCAGACGGAAGTGGAATCAACATATACAAGGGGAAGATGAATTCCAGTGAGCTTCACTGAACATGACAACCCTCGAGGACACTGTTACCTGGGCTGAAGCTTTGAAGTCTCAGATGTCAGTAAAGTTATGTTTGAAATTTCAGTCATGATGTGAATTAACATACTTTTATTCCTTGCCAAGTTTGGAAGCAGAAAGATGATTTTATATGAGGACAAAATGGAACAAAGGAAAGGACATAGCTGATAATTTGCATGTGCTCTTGAGGTCTCAAATTTGGGTGCAGTTTCAAATACATAATAAGTCACAACACATTATCATGAGCCTATTTAAGTATAAGTTCATTTAAAAACATATATCGAGCACCTGCTATGTGGGAATTTCAGTGCGTGTATATGTAAAAAGATGGATAAGATAGTGCTTCTGTCACCGAGGAGTTCGTAGCTGAGTTCGGGTGCAACAACGTGGGTCTGGGACACACCCAGGGCAAGACACTAAAGGCAAGACTTTGAAACACACACTGTCAGAAAAAGTATTTATTTTAGACTCCTAGATCTCAACAAACATTCACTCTCCTGAAGCATAATTGGATATAATGTAAATTCTCACAACCACAAACTTTCTTTGCAGACCAACCCCTGACACAAAAATGAAGTTATGCAGGCCTGGCTGGTGTAGCTCAGTGGATTGAGCGCAGGCTGGGAACCAAGCGGTCCTGGTTCGATTCCCAGTCAGGGCACATGCCTGGGTTGTGGGCTGGGTCCCCAGTGAGGGCCATGTGAGAGGCAACCATACATTGCTGTTTCTCTCCCTCTCTTTCTCCCTCCCCTCTCTCTAAATAAATAAATAAATAAAATCTTAAAAAAAATGAAGTTATGCAAATTGCTTTTCTTAGGTGTGGAAGACAAAGCATAAAAATGTCTTTGGTCCAGATTCTCTTATGCTGACCTTCAGTTTCAGTTATTGAAAGAGGTGTCCTATTCTCTCTGATCCCTAAAATCAAAGACATGCTGAATTTTCCCAAGGGCATGTTCAGAAATTGAAAACACAAGAGACAAAGTTGGGGAGAAGGTGACTTCCTATGGAAAAGATGCTTAATATCCTCTGGCTTCTGGGGGAGCAAAGAGGTTCCTTGGTTTTTTCAAACACCTAGTTATCTTTTCCCCAGCCCTACCTCCAACTTGCCGTGTATAAGCTTTCCCAGCATCTCACAGATGTTCGTCCTACTGGACTTCCCTGCCCTTACCAGGCCAAGTCCCCTTTCAAACAGCCTCACGACACTGGATGCTGGTAACACTTGGTGTAGGGTAGTGCTTATGAGCATGGGCTCTGAAGTCAGACTGTCTCGGTTTGAATCCCGGCTCTGCAGCCTCACTGGCTGTGTGCCTTTAGGCAAGCTACTATGTCTCAGTTTCCTCATCAGTAAAATTGGGATAATAATAGTTCCTACCTCACCGGCTTTTAGTGAAGAGTAAATAAGTATTGATGAAAATGATTAGAACAGTGAATGGCATATAGTTAGTGCTAAATAGGTGTTCATTTTCTAAACATTGTGGAATGAATTGTTTGTTTAATATGTCTCTCTCAAAGGTAAGTTTCAACGTACTGTTTTATGTCATTGAGGTGCACCATTGTGGCAGTAGATATCTGATACACAAGGTTGGAGTAAGGAAGGTATTACTATTGCTGCTATCACTACCATTGATGGTTAACATTTATAGAATGTTTGTTCTCTGTCTGGCAGTGCAGTCAAAACTTTGTAGGCATTATCTAGTCTCTGCAATAACTCTTAGAAATAGGTACCCTATTGATACCCATTTCTCAGATGAGGAAACTAAGGCTCACAAGGGACTAAATAACCTGCCTGAGGTAATATAGCCAGGATGTGCTCGTTCAGTCCCAGGGGATCTGAGGAGTATTCGAAGTTCTGGATCATTTGAGAAAGTTTGCACAATAGTATAGTGACTGGGAACTAAGGCAAAGTGATTGGGACAATGTGGCCATAAAAATGTGGCCCTTAGGCCCTGGCTGGTGTAGCTCAGTGGATTGAGCGCGGGCTGGGAACCAAGCGATCCCGGTTCGATTCCCAGTCAAGGCACATGCCTGGGTTGCAGGCCAGGTCCCCGTGAGGGCCATGTGAGTGGCAACCATACATTGCTGTTTCTCTCCCTCTCTTTCTCCCTCACTTTCCCTCTCTCTAAAAATAAATAATAAAAAAAAAATGTGGCCCTTAGATTTTTGCCTGTAGGTGGAATTTGATTACCACCTCCCTACACACACACACACACACACACACACACACACACACACACACTGAAGATAGGCTAGATGCAGTGATTCAGTGACACATCTCCGAAGATTAGAGTATGGAAAGAAAGAGAAACTGTACAATAGAGAGACCTGGCAAACACTATCCTGGGCAAGTAGGAAACTATAACGTCACCAGTGATGTCATGTGACTTTGCTTCACCCCCTGACATGAGGTGACGAGAGGGGCACTTCACTTCTGCCATATTCTTTCCGGAATCCCATAGCCGCAGTCTTTGATGAGAATAACAACAGACAAACCCTGATGGGGGGGGACATGCTATACAGGAACCCAGCCAAAGCTCCTCAAGACTGTCGAGGTCATGAAAAAGAAAGGTGGAGAAACTGTCACAGAGCAAAACAGACAGGGGAGGCATAACAACTAAATGCAGCGTGGTTCCTGCTTTGGGCCCAGAAACAGGAAGAAAACACTACTGGGAAAGCTAGTAAAATCCAAAGAAAATCTGGACTTTGATTAATAGTAATGACCTGATGTTGGTTTCCTGGTTAGGACAAACGTGCCATGACCAGGTGAGGTGTCAACAATGGGGGGAACTGGATGAGAGGCGTACCGTCTCTGGACGAGAGGTATGTCATCTTCCTAACTTCGATGCCAATCTAAAATTATTCAAAAATAAAAAGTTTAGTAAAAAATGCCCCAGAAATAGTGATTTGATGACTGACCGAGGACATGGCCGTGGCTTTGGAATTTGTATGAGACCCTAGGGGATTCTGATGCGCTGACAGATTTGGAAAGCACTGAGCTACAGTCATCAGAGCCACACAGTTGAGACGGCCAGAGGGGCCTCTGCGCCTGAGCCACGGTCCCCGCTCTGCGATCGCAGGGCAGTGATTCCTTCTGGAGCAGCTCTCCTTGCAAATAGGCCCCCCTTACTCTCGCGTTCACTCTCAGAATCAGAATTATAACTCTTTGTGGGGGTCTTTAAGGTACTGGTTAGGTGGACCTAATCCTAATCTCCTTTTACGTTGGCTAAATGGATATTGAGATGTAACCTTTGTAGAACCAGACTAAAATGGAGTCACTTGTATTGGGGACAAAATGGAGACAGTCAACACAGGCACGTGAAAGAAACTTAACCTAATCTTATGGGAATTTACAGCTCTTCTCAGAACTAAGCAGAGGAGACAGCATCCAACCCCCAACTGCAAGTCTGCTCACACCACTTCTGAACTTCCTTGTTCCCCTGACTCAACGGCTCTGATCCAAACAGGGAAGAAGATCTCTAGGCAACTAATCAGGTGACAAAGCCAAATAACTTTGTATTTATCGCATTAAAATCCCCTTCGTCTGTAAGCAACTCTGAACTCACTGCTCCCGTGGCCTTGCGCTTTCTGACTTGCTAGTGGAACACCTTACAATGAAGTCATCTTTCCATTTCGTTTTATTCAGCATGCAGAGCTTGGGTTTTGACACCATCCAGTATGCAATGAATTTATTCCTGAGAAGCTATGTGAATTGAACACCCATGAATAAATTCCTATTTTCAGTATGTAGTGGGAGCTGTCTATTTAAAGGTGTTTTGAAGTGAACCTGTGAGCAACGAGAGGTTCCTCCTGCAACAGGCCTCCCATGTTAGCTCATTTAACTTATTTTTTTTTCTTAAAGATTTTATTTATTCATTTTTAGACAGAAGGAAAAAGAAGGAGAAAGAGAGGGAGAGAAATATCAGTGTGTGGTTGCCTCTCGAGCGCCCCACACTGGGGCCTTGGCATGCAACCCAGGCATGTGCCCTGACTAGGAATTGAACTGGTGACCCTTTGGTTCACAGCCCATGCTCAATCCACTGAGCCACACCGGTCAGGGCTCATTTGACTTATTTTTAAAAATAAAAATGTTTTCTTGCAGCAGGGCATTTACTAGCCTAGTCATCCCCCTTCCCTCGCCCAGGAAGGTCATGACTACTCTAACAGATGCTGGAGGTGCCCTTCCCAGACCCCTGTTACACTGTACTGGCGGGTGCATCTGTGACTTCTCCTGAGACCTGTCCTTGATTGACAGGGGCCTCATCCTCTGGACCCTGTGCACTGCCGGCTGGCCAGTGATGGACTGATACAGGGATACCTCCTCACGTCAAGGCAGGACAAACTGTGATGCAACTTATATTCTGGAGCTCCCCGTGGCATCAGGCTGAGGCTGGTTCCAGCTAAGACCTCATCCTTGCCAGGTTTTTCTTCTGTCCCTTCCTCAGTCACATTTTTATAGGCTGACCTGGGAATCCTTCCTCACCAAGTCCCTTGCACATGAATTCCACTGCAACCAGGGCACCTGACTTCCATCAGCTTAGGGGTCTCCTGTGGCCCCGCCTGATGCTGCTCACATGCTGGCCACCTCTGTCTAGCTGGAAGCCCTTAAGTAAGTAATGTTATCTCTCCTGGTCTAAATTTCTTCATTTATAACCACAACTTTGGAACTGCAGTTACCTCCTACTGGGCTCCCTGTTTCCACTCTGGCTCCACCACAATCCAGAATGACCTTGTGAAATGATAAAAGTCATCATATTAGTCCTCTTCTTAAAACCCTCCTCCCAGTGCTCTTCAAACAAAAGCCAGGCGCTCTAGGCCATGTTTGATCTACTCCTCCTGAACCCTCAGTCTCACTTCATACCATCTTTCCTTTGCCCACTTCCCCCCAATCACATGGCCCACTGTGGTTCTGCAGACACACCAGCCACACTCCCTTGGTCCCTTCTCATCAGAAGCTTACCTGTCATCTCGTCAGAGGCCTTCTCTAACCCCTGTCTCTTGTTACCATCTCACCTTATTTTAATCTCCTTCTTAGTTTCGTCCTCCTCGGATATTGTTCTTGTCTGTCTGTTGGTTTCTTTGACGTCTGCCTCCTCCTCCTAAAATCTCCACAAGAGGAGTTTTTGCCTAACAAGTTCATCCCTGTTTCCCCAGTGCCTAGAGCACGAAGCATGAAATAGATGCTCAATAAATGCATGGCGAATGACCGAGGAGGGAGGGAGAATCGGTGAGTACTATGGGCTCCAACTTTGCACAATCAGGATCCGCAATGTTGAACCCAACGTATGCCCTCTGAGGCCCAGGAGCTGTTGCCAGGCTGCCTGTAACTCCAGAATAAAGATGCCATCCTTGACCCATGATTGCTCCCCGCTGCCAAGCTGCTCCCTTGAGCTGTCCCATCCCTGTCTTTTTGGCCAAGGCCTTTGCTACTCTTTTTGGCTCAAGGCAGCCCAGCTTTGGCAAGGCTCAGAATGCTGAGGGCCTCGCAGCCTTAGCTGGGCGGGTAGCCCCAGCCCTCTTTGTTCAACTCTGTGAAAGCTCAGTGAGGCATTAGGGCATCCCTATTACTCCTAGCAGCTTCTTCCCAGCTGTGTTTCTGTAGCTCATGTCAGGGACCCCCAAAGCCCACAGTGATTGCTGGCTCCACACAGTGATGAAGCCATTTGCCTAGCTCCCAGGGATGCTAACTGCAAACACTGAATGCTGAATGCTCTAGAGACCCCTGCCTGTTCTTCCGGGGCTCTGCGGGCTTCAGCTCTTCTGGAACGCTGATTGTGGATTGAGGCAATCAGGTCAGAAAAATGCCTGCAGGCTCCAACTCAGGCTGGCAGGCGGGTCTGCAAACATCACAATTACCCAGTCAGGAGGAGGCCTGGCTGCTGACAAATGGTCATTGGGAGACCTCTGACTGTGTGCTGTGGATCCGGGTGCCCTCTAGGGTCAGAGCATGCAGACAGCTGAAGGAAGCACAACTGGGCTTTCCCCATGTGGGCAGCAGAATTCTAAGATGGATCTCAAGGTTCCCACCCCTGGCACTCAAGCTCCATGTGTAATCTCCTTCCTTGCAGTGTGGGCGACACATGTGACAGGATGTCACTTGGTGATGAGTTCATGTTATGTGAAAAGGTTATGAAATTCTGCGTGTGTAATTAAGGTCCCCAGTTAGTGTATTTTGCGATCATCAAAAGGGAGGTTACCTGGGGTGGGCCTGACCTAATCAGTTGAAAGTCCTATAAAAAGGCACCTGGCCCTTCCTGCAAAAGTAAGGGGGCCACGTGGCAGGGAACTGAAGATGGTCCCTGGCTGGCAGTCAGCCAGGATACACCCTCAGTCCTTCCATGCAAGGAAATGAACTCTGCCAACCACCTGAATGAACTTGGAAATGGACCTCAGGTTCCAGATGAGAAAGCAGCCCCAGCTGACGACCGGAGGGCAGCCTGTGAGACCCTGCCATGCTGTGCCCAGTCTCATGACACAAGCAAACTGTGAGATAATAAATGGTGTTGCTTTAAGCCACTAGATTTACGGTAATATTGTTGTATAGCAATAGATAGGGAATATACCTGGGTTCCAAAAAGACCCCTGCGGGTTCCTGGGGCTGCCTCTTTGAAATCAGGGCTTCTATCTGCCTTGTCAACCTCTGCTCCTCTACTTATGGTTTTTTTGGGGTAACATGCACCTCAACTCAGCAAGCACTAATTGAACAAAGTCGCAGTGTCCTTACTTGATAGTGAGGAGTTTGAGCTGGAGGCTTCCCAACATTTCTTGCAGCATGACATCCATGATTCTAGGGCGCAACCCCACACAGAGGGGCACAGGGACGACGAGGCATGCTGAATAGATCAAAGCACCTAGAGTTGGGGGCTAGGACGGGATTCAAAACTAGGTCTGAATGACACAGAGCCCCTACCCTGTTTTCTCCATTAAAACACTTTGGATTTTGTCAATGGCCTATTTGAAACCATGGCATAAAACTCACACTCGCTGAGCTTTACAAGGGCATTTTGCATCAAAGACTCAGCCCCATTCTTTTAGTTCTTTCAATCACAGCTTTATTTCCTGTCTTGTGCTGGGAGGGCTGGAGAGAATCAGCTGCTCTCCAGTGGCTTCCGAGCAACAGAGGTGGTACTGGCACTGATGTGCTATTGGTATTGTTCTTCAAAATGATAGTATGATCCCCATCAAGTCAGGTATGTTATTTCTAAACTGGAGCTATAGAGGAGTGTGCTGCGTCCCGCCCACTCCCTTTTATATACGTGTTTTTGCCACCTGGAAGTTGAAGTTCTGTGTTGACTGCTGCGGCGTTCTCTCTGAGACTCTGCGAGCTACCGCCTCCCTCCCACTCTCCTGCTGGCAGGCTGGAACTAATCATTCCTTCTCTTGGTCCTTACCCTGGGCTGTTTTATTTTTTAAATATTAACAACAATAAGTTGGGACTTCCATTTTGGTCTGATGCTTAAAAACTAACCCCTGTGTTCTATTTGCTTTGGACTCACAGGAGAAATCAGCCCTAAAGTCACAAGATGCCACAAAGAGATGGTTCTCTGATCCCTTCAGTAGGAAACCAGAGGTGGTAGGACCTGCCAAAGCACCTGGCAGATGCTGGCTGAAGGGCCCCAGGTCATGAGTGGGTGTGAGGGGGAGGATGTTTAGGGACCAGAAATTCAAAGATGTAATGACCTTGGGGAAGGTGGCCACAGTGCCCAGGGTATGGGCCTGGAGGATATGAGGGACAACCCACTGCCCTGACAGACTGTTTGGAACACCAAAGGGACAGAAGTTAATTCCCTGGACCCAACCTGAGAACCCCGGATAAAGGAACAAGAGAGACAGAGAGGGGGAGGATTCTGGGAAAATGGTGGTACAGGATGGCGATTGCAGTGGGTAGAATTAGTCTTGACAATGGGTCTGGATAAGAATCTCAGCTCTGCCATTTCCAAGCTGAGGGACTTAAGGTAATTTACTTAACTTTACTATATCTTAGTTTTCTCAGCTATAAAATGAAATTAACAATATCTTGTAGGTTGTCATGGGAATCAAATGAGATGATCTACGCAAAAACCTTAGCTTATTGCCTGACACATGGGTGCTGAATAAATAGTACCCAGGAGGAGCCCAATGAATATGTGTTGAACATATGTTGACATGTGAATGCACCAAAGTTGGAGACAGCCGTTGTGATGCTTGGGGTGTCTGGAGATGACAGATTACAAAATGTAGCAGCTATTCTTGAAGCTTTACCTACATCTCCTTGACACCAACCTTTCCTGGATGTTGAGGGCCTCTATGGCAAGCACCTACCACTGACTGCCTTAGGGATTTTTCTAGTTTCAGGAGTCAGCTTGGTCTTACACAGGGCTGGGTGCAAGTTTACACTTCTTAGCCACTGAAGGATGGGAGTTGGATTCTCTGCCCTTGGGGTGAAGCAGTTCAGGACTGAGCTTCAGCAGGTGGTTACCTGCTCACTAATACCCCTGTATTGGCTTCCATTCCATCCCATCTAGCTTCCCTACCAGTGCTTCCTAGATCATCTCTCAGGTAAAACATGTGCCTTCACCCTTCTCTCAGGGTCTGCTTCTGGGAGGACCCAACTTAAGAAAGTATTCTGACTAAAGCATTTAGAAGCCTTTCTCTTCCTTCCTCCATCCTTTCCTCCTCCCCTCCCTCCCTCCTTTTTGTGCTTTGGAAGCTCAGTAAGCTGAAGCTGGTGAAAGAGTAGACAGTTCTGCACAGGGGTTGACCTTCAGGGATCTGCACTCTGATATTGAAGTGAGTTGAGAAAATACACAGCCAGGACTCAGAATTCCCTTTGGAAGTGCTTGACTAGACAACTGGGTGAGTCAGACATCCCCTGCTAATCTCTGGAGTAGCTGAGACAAGGCTATGGTGGGCCTGCTGTGAGGCCCCAGTGCAGGTGCCTGGCTTGTTTTCCATGACGCAGCAGCACAGTCAAAAAGCCTTCAGGGTTTTTTCCACTGCCTCCTCCCTTGGGTTCCCATTTCCAAGGCGCTCATTGAGCAGAGAGCTGGCAGAGAACTGTTTCTGCCATTATAGGGAGCTCTTGTAATTAGGGGACAAAGCAGGGTTTGCTTAAACAGTGGGTATTTCTGGAAGGACAAAGAAAATCTTCAAATACATTTGCCCCACCAAGACAAGGCCAAGTGAAATTTCATACAAAGAAAAATCATCACAAGACAAGAGGAAGCTGATCTTTTTTTTTCCAGTTTGAATCCAGAAAGTCTTACTCGCCCTCGAAGTTCAAAGAAAAAAAAACTTCTTTTTGACTCTACCCTGAATTTACCAGATATTTGAGTCTGGGGTTGCTTAGCTTGGAGACATGCAGTGAGATGTTCCTCTTGACCCAAGAAAACCTTAAACTTAAACCCTAAGGTTCCAAGTTTTGCGGGAAAAGATATTAGAAGGCTTATGACTGCAGGGTAATAAAAACCCATGCCTACATCCCCTGGGTTGTGGGCCTTAGTGGAAGTTATATTGCCCCAGATGGACAGCAAGTGCCTGGTCCCCAGCCTATGGTACACAGTGGGGCTTCCTCTGACTTAAGCTCCCAAGATTGGTGGGGGCTCTGGAAGATTTCTTTCTTCCTTCCTTCCTTCCTTCCTTCCTTCCTTCCTTCCTTCCTTCCTTTCCTTCTTTTTTTTCTCTGTCTCTCTCTTTGTCTCTTTCTTTCTTTTTCAAAAATGGCCACAATTATTCCTCTGTCAGTATTCAAAATTTTGGGTCACCCCTCCCACACTGACTATGTGTTTGACAATGTGACTTACTTTGGCCAATGGGACAATAGCAAATGTAGCCTAATGGACTTGAAATGTGCTTATACACCAGAGCTTGCCCTCTCTTGCTGTTTTTAGATGACAACAGACATACGGTCTAATCACCCAGCCAAAAGCAAGCACCAACCACCCTTCACGGAACAAGAAGACCCACCTAGCCAATATACTAACTGACTGAAGAACCACCTAGTTAATCCACAGAACCATGAGCAATAAGAAATTGAATAGTTACTATTCAAACCACTATGTTTTGGTTGTTGTACAACCAAAAATACCTGCATCAGGGTTTCCCAGCTACCACTGCTGTCTGGATTATATGTAGGTCCACTCCTCCCTTCATTCCACTGACTTCCTCCTACCCAACCCTTGAAAGGGCTGAAGGAGGATTCAAACCCTGATGTATCACCAGTAGAAATCGCAGGTGTCTTCCCATCACAGTTGTTGCAGATATCTCAAAATATTGTATATTCTCATCACCACTTTGAAATTATGGTAGTTATTAGACTTACCACCAAATATTGTTATTTAATGCTTTGATTAAAAAGATGATGTATTACTATTTCACAAATTTAAAAAAAATTTGATAACTGTACTTCATTATAATTGGTTTCCTATGAACTCCTATGTATTTTACTCTATACATTAGAAATATCACTCTGAGAGGGAATCCATTATCTTTACCAAATTGCCAACAGGGTCAATGGAAAAAAAACAAAAAGCTAATTACATTCAGATAAAAAAAATAACTTGGTTGATCTATTTAATGCATATTTGCCTAATTCTGTCTCTTAAAATATTGACATAACTTATGAAGACAACTGTAGGAACAAGTTACGGCAAAATAAGTCAGAAAACTTCCAGTCACACCTGATTATGGCAGATCGCCAAGAATGCCATCATTTTGGTAGGCAATGCACACAAACTCAAATGCCTATAAGGGCTAAGAAGATAACAAAAATGTGTAGATTAGACAACACATATAAAGACATATAGGCTCTGGGGCAAACTAGAAAGGAAATATTCTGCCTTAAAACATTCAGATTCAAGATACTTGCACTGGCCAAATAAAACAAGTTTGTGGATAGTATTAAGCTTAGAAACCACTAGTTTTTACCCATGAATTAGGAACAAAATTGGTCAGCTGGTCAACTTTCATCCTTGAGCTGCTTCTGCCATTGAATAAGGGAGCACTCCTTTCCAGGATATTCAAATTTCTTATGCCCAGTTTTTATATCTGCAAAATGGTTATGGTTTCTTTACTACCTTCCTGTCCAGGGCTGGCATGAAGTTTAAAAATTAGATCATAGTGGCAAAAACAATTTGGAAAAAAAACAAATGTCATTAAATAGATGCAAGGGTGAATCATTACAATTGTCTGGTAAGTGACCTGATAAAAATTCAGTCTCTGTATATAAGACATGTTTTGTTTTGTTTTGTTTTTAAGTCACCAGCTTTTTTGCATCAAAAGAGCCATCTCAGTAATGATCAAGGCATCTTTGCCTGCTTCACCCAGAGGCCAACTCTGATCCAATTTGGTCATATTTATTAGTAGCTAGGAAGAGAAAAAAACATAAAGGAAACACTCATGTGAAACTCAAGCCCTGATGTGGAAGGCTAATTTCTAATTTAATAATGCAAAAAGCTTTATTCAGGAATCCAAAGTGAAAACAAGCTCAAGTAAATAAAAAAAAAAAAATTAGACCCCTGAAATGCTAGAGAGAGAAGGAACTAAAGCAAGTGGAATGAGAATATGAGCTTGAACCTGAATTTTCTGTCCAGAATAAAGATCTTGTAGCCTAAAATTATCTTTGGCTTCACTTCCTTTTTTAAGGTTGTGTTCCTTCTTGTACCCCACCATTCAATCAGATGCCAACCCTTCATGTTTACTTTCTCATTGGATCAGAGGTGACTTGGCTTTCTACTGGGCCTTTTTGATGATTGATCGAAAGATGGACTCCAGTCAATGTATGCAGAGGTAGAAGGTTCTCCATTTCTTTCCCCCTCCTTACCTTATTTCTTTCCTCACCTCTTATTGTGCCCAAGGAAACTTGTAGCAAATTCAATATTGGCTAAAGCAAGGGCCTATACTCATGTTTTCTCCCACTGGGCCACATATATTCTTATGAAGTCCACATGGGACATAGACTACGTGGATGTAGAAGGAACCAGCAGTGTGAGTTGTAGGCTTAAAGAGAAATTCACCATCTAATTGACTATCCTGTGCTACTATCCTTGGTTCGGCTCTCATTTTTTAGTATATCACCCTTGCAGAGGCCATAAATGCCCCAGCTCATCAGGGTATCCCTGCATGTAACAAGGTCATACTAAGAGGCAAAGTTTGCCAAAAGAGGAAAAACTTGGACCAGAGAACCAGAATCCTTCGTTTCTGTCACTGTGGACCATTTAGACTTCATGGAGTGACTTTCTCTCACTGTACCCTGAAGCTGTAAGTGCTCCAGGTTTTGAAATCTGAGAGGCAAATGAGAAGATAATGGGAAAGCATATCTATATTATTCAGGCCAAGGTCCAATTTATATTTATTGTTGATAAATGATGGAATCAAGTGCTGAGGTTCTAATAAAGCGATAGAGTGAGTGGGAAATCAAAATCATTGGGTCTTCAGGTGATTTGGTCTCTGCTCAAATGCCACTTCTCAGAGAAACCTTGTCCCATGACCCTCTCTACACTGGGACTCTGCCCTCTTGATGCCATCACTGCATCCCCCGTCCTCCATTATTGTATTTACAGTGTCGTCTGTCATCTTCCACTAAAATGTAAACTCTATTGCAGCAGGACAGTGTTGATTTTGTTCTCTGCGTATTTCCATTGCTCAGAACAGTGCCTAGCATAGAGTAGAGGAAAATAAGTATTTAATAAATGAATAAATTATAATAAGGAGGGAACATCCTACAAAATCAGGAAAGTCTGGGCCCAGAAAGATGTGAAACAGCCATCTTTCACTTTGGTTAAGCTATTCTATGTTCTTGAGGGCAAGTTACTTTCTTCTTCTAAAATAGCATTTTGCCTATGGTTTGCTATCCATCCCAAGCTTTTAAAGCAAAGAAGGAAAGATGACTTACTATGTCTGCCTTGAAACTGGATCTTCCCTCAATAGAATTGTGTGGTTCCAGCATGTAAAATGTACTCTTCCATAATACTCCACACCCACTATTTATTGGTATAAGATGGGCATCCAGCCCAGCAGGACCAATCAGAGCCCTTCCCTGAGATTTTTGAGCATGGGGTATGGACAATTGGCAGTCCTTTTTCCATAGGGGATGTGCTGAAAGTACAGATTGGGTATTCATGTTTCTTGTGTGTGGAGAGAGGAACTGACTTTTTCACAAGAGAAGTGAAGTCAGTGTAATGAAAGAAACAGGTGGCAGAGAGAGAGCCTTGGTAGTGTTTCAACACTGGGCTTGTGCTGTTTCTGAATTCCAGCTACCTCTCTGTTCTTCCGTTGGTTTGTCTGTTCAATACCTATGCAGATTTTTGAGCCAATCAATCTTAATTTTTGCCTAAACCACTTATATTTGTGGTTTTGTCATGTACAAAATCCGAATAGACATAATGCATAAGAACTTCTCAGGAAGTTCTGCCTGGAAGCTCAGAGTTATAGGGATGTCTGTACCCTACTTTTATAGGTGTTGGGTCACCATCTGAGGCCAAAGATTTCTGAGGATAACAACAGATGGAGAGGTTTCCTGATTGGAGTATGGACCTATGCTGGATAAAAAATTTGGAAGACATGGAGGTAGAAGTGGCAGACAGCACAGGGCAGTAGAAAGAGCACTGAACTGTGAGTCAGCAGCCCTGGTGCAATGCTTACCCTGTGACTTTAGCAAGTAATTTATTGCTGGATCTAGCTATTTGTCATTTTTTAAAAATGCCATTTGGAAGGTCTGTTCAAGCAACCCAAGTCTATGATTCTGCATAAGAAGAGGGCAGAAAAGAAGGGTGATGTGGGCTATCAAGCTCAGTTGGTGCTCTGATGCAGGGAAGAAAACAAGAAATTGCAAGGATGAATGGAAAATGTCCAGACCCCTTTTTGCATCTGAGGCAGTTTATTGAAGGGCCCAGAGGAGAAGTAACGGCAACTGCTTTATCCTCTGCACAGTGGGTGCTTTCCTTCTCTGGTATCCTTCAGAGGCTGCAGGCTGGGACTTTAGAAAGAAGGAAGTGCTGTTGTATCATTTGATGAGATTTTAAATTTTGAAAAAGTGTAACAAAAGAGCCTCCTTTCTCCCTCCTAAAACCCCCATCCTCTTCTGCGGACTCTCAATTTCTTCATCCTTCAACTCATTCCTGTAAACAATAGCATCTTTATTATTAACTCATGAAGGTGAATAGAGGCGTCTATCCAGTGGCCCAGGACAGCTTCTCTCTCTCCAACTACTTACTCACAGGTTTTGCAAGGTAGAAAACAGTGGAAACATCACATCCTCATCAGACCCAGTGTAAGATCAATGTGAACACTTGATGGAGCTACTAAGATCACTAGGACACGGGTTCTCGAACTTGAGCATGCACCAGAATCACCTGGAAGTGATGAGAATACCAAACACTCTGGCCCCACCCCTAGAGTTTCAGATTCAGTAGGGGTGTGTGGGGGGAGGTGAGGGGTGAGAAATGCATTTCTAACAAACTTTTGGGTGATAATGATGCTGCTGGTTCAAACACCACATTTGAGAATGTGTCCTAGAATAATGCACCACTGAATGTGGAGAGTCAGTAGTACTGCACTTGGGATCTTAAGTTCAAACTCAAGTTCTCTCTTCTTAGCTATGTGAAAGTATAAGGAACCATTATGTCCCTTTCAAAAACCCACCAATTTCTACCTTGTACCTTAAGATGGGAACCTCTACTCTTTGCGAAGGCCAATATTGGGAAGATAGTTTCCACCATCCCTCCACTCCTTCCTTTATTTGCCCTTCCCACCCCAACTTAAGTGCTCTGTGAAATGAGAATAGGCAGTGAGCAAGCATAACTCAGTCCCCCACTTGGCTTTTTTCTCTGGGATGTGCCTGCCCACAGTAAGCTGGCATTTACTGTTCCTCCAAGTTGCATGCATCCTGAGGCAGGTTCTGCACCTCAGGAGGGATGGTGGAGGAGGAAGGTAGGACCTAAGGTGTTCTAGCTGTCCTGTCTGACTACACGTATCTCTGTAGCCCTTTCTCCATTGGTGGGCCCCAATGTCTATACTTGGAGTAGGATTAGGATTAGGAAGAGTAGGCTGATTCTCACTGCTGGTTCTAACCATTTTTTTCCAGTTAAGCTTTAACAAATAGCCTGATATTTTCATCAGTAACTCATGTCTGTGTAACATTTGGTTCATGGAGGGGGTAATGGTGGCAATTAGCTTCTTGGAATCTTTGGTAGAACCTTGACCAAATAGTATCATGTCTAGTCAAGTATGGAAAATAATACCCACCACTTAGGAGGTTGCTGTACAAATTAAATACAACACTAACCACAATAGACAACATTATAATAAATAGCACATAATAGATGATCAAAAGTGCTCTCTTGTCTTGTAGTCCTGGATTTGCAGGAAATCTCCCAAAGGCAGAATCTGAGGTCATCGTTGCACACAGGGTTGCTTTGGAAGCTGTTTCCAGCTGTGAAGGGAAGTCATTCTGTGCATGGCTTAGGAGCATACATTTTTCAGTTCATAGAGCTAGCCAATGCAGGTTTTGTATTTATTGGTTTATAAATAAATCTGAAGGTTTTGAATGAGGTGATGCATCTACAGACCTTGTACCTAAGGCTGGCTGTGAGAAAGTCTGTGTTTCCACCTCTCTGCCATCATATTGTGTGTGCATACAAGAACATACATGCACACACACAATATTTAATAAGAAATTGAAGCCTGCCAACAAATAACCTTAACGGAAAGCTGAATACAAAATAAGGCTAACAGATGTAGCTTTAATAATGGTTCACTAAATAGCTTACAGCAAATTTCTTTTTCTTAAGCTAAAGAATAGCAGGAAATTTTGCATATCATCTCTTTTAACTCTTTAAAGGCCTTGAAAACCCTTAAGCAAGAGGAGACCAGCATTTAGTTAAACAATAATCAAACCTTTTTGGTCTCCAAATGTCATCCTGAGAGCCACAAGGACACTCCCAGAGATGCTATTCAGAGGCATTTTAAAATCCTCCTTCAAATAGAAAAATCAGAGACTATTGACACATTTTCCCATTTTAGCATGCATGCTGTTCAAGCTAAAAAAACATAATGTGATACCAAGACTTGTTGTTTCTTAAAGCAAATTCAACACAAGAAAGAGAAACTGAAGCATATGGCCTTCACATAACATGCAATAAAGAACACTGGAAATGTGGCATGGCCAAAGGCAGATGATGAAACATGAGGACAACAGTCCCTCCCTCTCCCCCAGAATGGGGAGGACCAGTACTTCACTAGCATTGGCTCATTTAGGTCTCATGACAACCATGTGACATAAGCATGGCAGTTACTCCATTCGTTTTACAGGTGTGAAAACTGATGCTCAGTCCAGGTGAGGCAAGTCAGTCAGGGTCACGCGGTTGACGTGGCAGAGGTGGGTTAAGCACGCAGGCATCTGACTCAATCTAGGGCTCAATGAGCTTGTCTGGATACTTAGTTTCTCCTGGTTATTCATACAATCATATCTGACCTGCCTTTTTAACCTAGAAGACTGAGTTCTTTGAATTTTGTTGTCTCATGCTCTACATGTTACAAGCATGCTTTCTAATAAATCTTAATGGATTATGTACTACTCACTGAAAAACTCATGGGGTGGTGGGGAGAAAACATGAACTTTGTAGTCAGAAAGACAAGAATTCCAACTGTTTAAAGGTTGCCATGAAAATTAATTGAGATAATGTATGCCAAGGGTCTAGTGGGGCACCATAAACATTCAATAAGCTAATTATTGTTTTTCTTATGGTCATCAAGTAATATCTCCACTCTCAGGTGAGAAAGTAGGGTGTATAATAACTGACTGTTGGTTTTAGACTTGGTTCAAGAGAAGGACTGGAAAAAAGAAATCCAAAATTCAGTGTTCACTTGGTGATAGCTTTTTCTTAAGGGTAATGGGTCTATAAGGGAAATGTTAAATATATATATATATATATATAATAAATGGGACTGATTTTCCACATCATAGCTAGGTTTGTTTTTCTCTCCCAGACAAGTGGCATTGGATGTTTAAGAAAAAAGTTAGAGATTGATGTATTTGGAGGACACTTTCTAGGAAGCCAAGTCAACATGGAGAGCTTGCATATACCATGCCACCAGTTCGAACAGGACAGTAGTAAATACGTGACCCTGAAAGCAAGAGCTGGCCTAAGCCACCCATCTATCACCCTGGTGACTATAATATATGTCTCCACAGATGTGTGGCATCAAAAATATCAGTTTCCATCTTAGTGAAAAGTAAAGAATATTAACTGTGTATTTCATGTATGCTAAATAGCTTTGTTCTATTTGTGAAATTTACTTTCATCACCCAATGGCAATGGTTTTTCATCCCTGAGTATAAACCTACTTTTAGCAATGTTTTTTTGGAGTATCTTTTAATTCTTCACTGACATTTTCACCCCTGACTCACAGCTGATAACGCAGCAGGTCAGAAAAAGAAATTATTTGTCAAAATTGGACAGCTAGTTGGGGTGAAACAAAGTGCTTCCTTGGGACAGAATCTTATGCCAACATTTAGGTGAGTTGTTCTTATCATAACTTTTGATCAATAAAAGGAGGAATTACAGTGGTAGAATTCTTTTCTCTGCAAAGGGGTAGCTGATATCCCCAGTCACTCATTCCTTCCCCATATACATAGTGTGTGACATTGTTAGAGATACTGAGGACTCAGAGATGGTTAAGATATCGCCCTCACTCTCAAAGACTTCCGTGGTCCATTAGGGAAGAGAAATGCGTAAGTACATAATTGCAAAGCAATGTGATAAATCTTACAAGGGAGAGGAGAACAATGCTCATTGATAAGAAGAGGGGTGACTAACACCAAGGGGGACTGATCCTAAACCTTTTAACCCTATTTAATGGTAGGAAGTGGGTTGGCTTTGAAGGTACTGCCATGCAAAGTAAGCTACTGCAGCTTTTTCTGTTACTCTGCTCTTGCTCATGAATTTGAGTTGGACTAGGTTTTCTGGTCTAAGAAGCACCATTTTTTCTCAAAGCTTAATTTGTTTTCTCTGCAGTGGTGGGAAATAGTCCATATAGGAAGAGGTCCCAATAGACTGGGATACTGAAATATAAACATGTGCTGGAGGGAAATTTTAGTGAAGTCCTAGTTAATTGTCATGTGAAGAGACAAATTTACACAAGGGCCTAACTGTAACGTTTCCTAAGTTTCTGGGTGGCTAAGGCTATTTCTTCATACATATTTTGTTTATGATGTAGCAATCTGTCTGTGAATACTAACCACTCTGTAGAAACTTCAATAAATTGCACATTTTGGACAGTGAACCAAGTTCTTTTTTTAAATTGAGTTAATGTCTTTAGATTCTAAAAAGGATCCCATTTGGAACATATCTTCTAAAATAATAATATCTCAAAAGGGGATGCCCAGTAAATTACATTGAGGGCAGAAATATGCCTATTTTGCTTATTGCTCTATCTTTGGCAACCAGTGTAATGTTTTTTTTTTTGGTACATGACAGATGCTCAATAAATAATTGTTGAATGAATTAATTAATGTAGAGTGCTATGATAATGGGTGATTTTTGTTTGGGGAAAACAGGGACAGTCATCTTGGAATTCAACAATTTCTCAGGTTTTTATCAGGAACACTGCCTTGATTTCTAGTCTTACAGTGAAGTTATAATAAACTTTCCTATTAAAAGGAAAATTCACTCTGGCACTACTGCCTATTGAAGTCATTTGTCAGTGTTTTGTTTTTTTTTTTTCTAGAAGGCTTATTGGTATTTCCGTCTACTTTCTGTTTATCAATGGAGAAGTCACAGTGTGATTTACCCATAGCTAGCTGTCAGACCAACCTCAGACTAACTGCAGGGAAATATAAGAAATATACTGTTTTGCGATTTGTCAGTCAATATTCTTTGAAACTGTATAAAAGATGTCTAGAATAAAGGATATCAGCAATTTGGTCTGAGATTTGCCATGGAAAAGGAATTCTAACTTGAGAGACTTTCAAAGCTCAACAGAGATTTCTCTAAAATAAGAATGAGGCAGGAGAGCAGGGTGATCTGGCCTCAGGGCGCACCTAAGAGACTTTCATTTTCTTACATGCTGCCATCAGTAAATGACGGAAGCACTGATACAAGCCTACAGGCCTGGAAAGTCATCTCCCAAGTTCAAAATCTGTGACTAGTTTGGACATAGGAAGTGATGGGGAAGCTGAGGTCAGATGGTCATTTTATAGAACCTACCTTTTTAGCAGGAAAATAACCTTTTCTTCAAGTATAGAATGGTCATCTTGGAAGACAAGATGAGGTGAGTCAGCAGAAAGCACAGGAGAATTAGATATCTTTGGGTAGTAGAAAGCAAATCAGTTCGACAACAAAACCCAAACACAGCAGAAAAGATAAGTGAATTGTTTTAGTTTTCCCTTCACTGCATCAGAATTCAGCTTTAATTAACTAAGAGGATCAAATACATTTTATCCAGACCAAAGAAAGCAATCCATAAAGCTAGTGCAGCTGTCATTCCGCATCCATCGCTGCAGGCATGGTAATTCACTTGGAGTTTCTCTAGAATGGTAGCTAAGCATTTAAAAGGAAACATTCAAGGAAAATCCTTTAAACAGGTTTTCCCTCATCTTTTTGGGGATACAAATTTGTTCTTAGCATCAGTTAATCACTAGTGATGGCGAACCTCTGTGAGTTAGCAGTAAGAAAATATTAATTTCCTATTGTAATGTCATGCTTTACTTTGGGAAATGCTAAAATTTGAAGTAGAAATGGGGTTGTAGCAACAAAAACACGGCTCTTCTGAAACATGTGAATTAATTCTCATGTGACTATGAATTAAATTCATATTATACCACCAATTGCTAGCCTCTGAACTTTGAAACTCATAAGCTTTAAAACTTCCTTTTCTCCTCATCCTTTATCCTTAAAGCTGTTTTGAAATGTTATCTACCACACACATCTCTTACTCCAGATTTGGTTAGTTTTTGAGCTAGCTACTAACATGATGTGATTCAGGTCATATGGAAACATTACTTTTTAAGTACTTAAGAGCTCACAGATTTTATAAAAGCTTCTGTTTTCTCTTTTCTAAAGTGACAGAGGATTAAAAGGAATGAGGAAATAGCTAATAAACTCCTTTAATTCAGACTTAAAGTAGCTATAGGAGATGATCAAAAGGGGTCTAGAACAAAAATAGTTAATTAACTGAAAAAAGAATGATAAAAAGTTTAAGCATGTTGTAGAAAACAGTCAGTGCCAGACAGCAATAAAATATGATTGGGAAGGATGGGAGATCCCCAAAGCAGTGATGACTCAGATCAGGGCTTTGGGGGGAGAGGGGAAGAGGACTGAAGTCTGACCAGAAAAGCTTCAGAAAGATGATGGTGAAGCAGTTATTGAGGGAAAACAGAGAAAGAGAGATTGAAGAAGAGAGAAACTGTGAATGTAGTTAATCCTACGATGGGAGAGGGGGTCTGGTCAGACACTAAGCAAGTATTACGGCAGTGCCAGCTGAGACTATCAGGTCACTAGACCCAAACCTATTATTACCCAGGTTTTCACACCGATATCATTGACTTCTGAATGGTAGGAACACTGGAAAACATTAGTCCAGTTCTGTCATTCCGCAGATGAAGAAACTGAGTTCCACGGTAGTTGAGTGACTTATTTAAAGATGGTGTGACTCCAAAACAGGAAATTACAAGCAGTTGCTTCAGGGCTAACATCAGGTCTCCTGACTCCTGATCAGCATCCTTTGCCATCACTCCCTGCTGTGCAACTGAGGGGAAAAAGAGATTGCAAAAAGATTACGTACATTCTCCGTGCCTCCTTTGGCCAATATGAAAATTGTGGATGATGCAAGAGGTACCATAGTGTGTAGTTAAGAACTTAGTCTCTGGAGTCAGAGTGATTGTGTTTAAATCCTGGCTCTGTTCTGTGATATTAGGCAAGTTGTTTAGCCTTTCCTTGCCTCAGCTTCCCAATTCATGAAAATGAAAATACTAATAGCACCCTAGCTACAAAGTTGTTATGAATATTCAGTGAGCTGGTACAGGTAAAAGTTTTCAGAATTAGGGCTCCCTCTTCTCCCACACAGGCCTGTTCTGATAATTCACTGCTTTGGATATCTCTGTTTTTCTAAATCAGATTTATGGCTCATTAAATGTTATCTGATATTATACATGAACTCATACAACTATGGTTGGCCTCATTCATTTAGAAATCAGAAATTTCTGATTTCTAGACTTTCGTCTTAGGTAAAGTGCTTTAAGATCATTGTGAAAAAAAATACGTAGAAATGAGTAGCTACAATCATTACAACAATAATAGCAATTTTAAAGAGTTCATAGTGTAGCTGGAGTTCTCTAGAAGTTTCTCTTAAATCTCTTTACTCCTATAAGACTGATTTCTCTACTCATTATGTCCTCTTTCTTCATTGTTACGTCACATCTCTTCCCTCCTTCTTAACTGCTACGTGGAAGACCCTCTGCACTCAGCACAATACCGACCAGTATGACCTCCTCCTACAGCATCAAAGGGCACTACCTCCAGATTTCCCCCAGGGAATTAGCTTGAAAATAAAAACAGCCTAAGGAGTCTCTCTGCCAGCATTTTGGTAAAGAACAGATGAGAATAGTCCCTTGACACTTCAAATCCAGAATTGAAATAGCTACAAGACTTATGCCTGCAATTGCCATTTCTTCCTCCACACTAAGCCATTAACTATTTCGGTTCAAAATTCAAATGCAGTTCCTTCAGCATTTGAATTCTGAAGCTCTGCTGTGAGAGTAAAAGATAGAAAAGGAAGTTCCCATAGTTCCGAACTCAAGCTGGCCCCGAAGTGAGGGTAATCCACGAAAGTCAGCAAGGGTGGTAGGGAAAGAAATAGGGTATAATGCCCATTTCACCTCAGTTTTCCAAAATTTTACCTTTTTTTTTTTTTTCAATTTTAGCCACTTGCGGCTGGTTCTATGTATCATGTTGCCTGAAACATGCACAGAAAAACTGGCATATTTTTAATCCCTCTGGTCAGTGTGTCTGACAATGTAGAATACTCAGAAGGTGCAAGAGAGTGTTATGCATGATGATTATTCAAGTGTACCTTCTGGGCACCTCTCATCACCGAATTCCTGCCTGCTTTTCATTTTCTCTAGTAGGTGTTCATCTTGAAAAATTTGTTTTAGTTAGTAATGAAAAAATCGAAATTTACAATTAACTTCTGGGTAGGATTTATAAGTCTGTTTGTATCCTGAAGAGTGATACTAAAAGATGCCTAAATGAAGACCGATTCTTTTTTTTTTTTTAATTAATCATCCCTTATGATACCATTTGCTTCCCTCTATTTCTGGAAGAATGCAAATTTCATCCACTCTGTCAATAGCAATTCCTAGATATTAAAAAGGACCTACATCAGCTTCTGCTCAGAAACCAACTTCAGAGAATAAAGTACCAAGTCTTCAGTTTGGTATTCAAGGCTTTCTACAGAAGGCTCCAAGTCTTCATTCCAGCATATTCCCCTACGCTAGCTTCACAAATGGATGGGCATAACTTGGGCTTGCTTAGCTTTAGTTATGCCTATGCTATTCCTTTTACTTAGCAGACCGTCCCCCTGTCTAATCTCCCAAAGCCAGCTCAAGTCCTGCCTCCTCTCTCAAATCATACAAGTTTACTGTCTTCAGAATTTACATTCCTTAGTTTTGGTCACACTCCCTTGGCATATAATTATATAGTCCCTCATGATTTTTCTTCCACTGTTTTAATGCATTTTAATTCTGGTATTATTTATTAATTTTTATTATTGATTGTTTCATTAAGATTTCTAGTGCTAAATGTATTGAGGTCAAAGATCACATAAATATGAGACTTTATATCCTCCAGGGGGTTCATGTTTGTATCTGGTGCTCACTGCTTGATCAATATCTTCCTATTATGTTGGTCCCTGCTGACAGCGGATGACACTGCAGAAACGTATCTAGCACTGAGGCTATAAACACCAATTTCCTTATCTTTATAGCATTGCAAAACAGCTCTATAGTGTGAGAAAAATAGTTTATTCACAGTACGTCATCTAAAAAGCAGATTTATCTATTTTATCCTTCATATCTCATCTGTCAACTTATTTCTCAAATTATCTCTCATTTCTACTAATCGTCAAAACCTACGTGTCCTGTCGAAGGCCAGTTGCTGTGGGAAGAGGTGCTACTGGCAGAGACATCAATCTCCTGGTTGATAACCATGACTTCAGGGTTAACTCCCAGAGCTTAGGAACGTCTTAAGACAAGCTAATTAAGGGACAGTTTTTATTGTGTTTGTGCATGTGTAGTTGTGCATGTTTAACAATGCAAAAATAAAATTGTGAATTCTTGAGAGATTTTACTATGGAGAGGTTAAGGAGATGATTGTTTTGTATTCTGAATGCCAAGATGGTAATGCAGAAAATGCCAATGAGCAAGCAGGCAGGTACCATCGGAGGGTACGCGTGAATGTTTCCTGGCTCATCCCTAAGTCCATCTGCCCCTGCCTCTTTTCCCTGTCTTGCCCTGAATTTTTAAAATTTAAAACTTAAAACAGGAAATCTCTTGATTTTTTTCCCTGAAGCTTATCAATAATGTAAGTGTTAAATTCGTGCTTCAATTATGTTTTTCTTTAATTCCTCAGTAAGCTATTCTAGAATTAGCTCTATAATTGTGCACATCGTCACTTCCTCCCAGATCTGTGCCCTTTGCCAGCTTCACTGCAGTCTTCTACCTCCGCACCACCCCCACCCTGGTCCTCCACTAGAAAACAAACCCAGCAGTAATTGCTAATGTCCAAGCACGTAATTCCGGTAGCGCTAGGGTTTTTCATTTGACGCAACTACGCAGAGAGCTGTCTGGACATGCAGCATAAAGTCAAAGCCTTTTGATAACTCCTACCCATTTTTCTCCCATCCTCCCATCACTAAAACCCAGTTGTTTATTTTATCTGCATATTGAAGAGTTATAAAACTATTCCATGCAGTTAAATACTGTTGAATAATAATTTTACATCCATATGCAATAACAAATTCATATATATTTACATGGAATTACATGATTATCCATAAAAATAAAAACAAAAAACTAGGAAATAAACAGCTGAGAAAAAGCACCTTCTGTATGTGGCCAGGGAATTTTGGCATCCGTAGTACATAAATGATTGGAGTTATAACTAACTAAACACAATCCAGGACCTTATTTGGAGGCTTTTCAGGGGATCCTGTGGTAGCATTTCTTTAATGCGTCGTATGTATCCTTACATAATACACCGTTACTCCTATTTAACAACTGCTCAGATAGTCCAGTTTTGCTCCTGGTCTTTTAATGCAAATTTTATCTACAGCAAACAGCTGGAAATACCCCTTTGATGATCTATATTCACTCAGAGGCTCCAAGCCTCAGAGGAGAAAATGGTTAAAGTACTTATCATCACCTCAGCAAAACCCCGCAATGCTGTAATAGAAATTGCAGTAGATCTTTAGGTTAGAGTCCAATTTCAGTCGAATACCATGGTCATTTCACCACATAACCCTGAAGGACACAGTTGGATTCTCCCAAGGAAAGCCAGTCTTAATGTTGTCACAATCAGAAACTATCACCTGAGATAACTAATGTCCATGGGCAACACTCTCATTCACTCTGAAACCATGGCCAAAGAGGTTAAATCTATACCCTATAGGGCTTGTAATATTTCTTAGAGATTTTTTTTTTTTTTGCTTGTGTGATTGGCTTCATGTCTAAGTATAAGGATGAGGGAGAAGGCAGAGGAAGAGGGATTCATTCTTAAAGTTGATTCGGCTTAGTTCAACTGGCCCTATATTGTTATTAAATAGAAATATATATGGAGATGTATCTCTCCTATAAACGGATCGTACCGGCATCTTTCTATATACTTCATTCATGCCCACCGAAGATTTACAGACAGATCTACTCTTTGATAAAAACAAAACCAAACAAAACCCTTGATATATAACTGGAGGGTAAGAGAAGAAATTGTTTTCAAAATGTGTTTATTTCCTACTTAAAAATGGGGGAAGAGGGCAACACATAGAATTTCTTCCCCAGGAGCTGAGGGGATGAGAGCAGATAATTGCCTGCAAAGTAGTCCCTGCGGGCAGGATTTATTTTTTCTTTCCTATCTTTTTAACCTACTTGTCTGTTTCATTAGGGGTCTCTGTAAGACCCGCGTCTCAGAGAGGCAATTTGGCCTGCAGCCCTGGAACCTCTAGCCCTGGCCAGGCATCTCTGCCGCAGATGCAACACTGCGGCCGGACCACTGTCCGCGGTGCTGAAAGGTCGAGGGTGCTAGCGCCGTCCCTCGGTATTGCTGTCCAGGGTGCTGAGTGCTGTCGCCGCAGCCCCCAAGGCGAGCCGACCCTCGCCAGCTCTCCCCAGAGCCCTCCCACCCAGCAGGACCCGCCTGCCTCCCGCCAGCCCGCAGTGGACGAAGAGCAGTCGGCATAAATCAAGTCCGTGGGTCATGGAAGCTGCTGTCGCCGCTGCAGCTCATCCTGCCCGCGGCGGGAACTCCCGCTTCTCCAGCGCCCACACCCTGCCTTCCCCCAGTTCTTCCCTGGGTAATAGCGCTCTAACGTCAACAGTCAAAATGACAGGGTCAGAACGACAGGGTTTGTTTATTTTGATCTACAGAGAAAAAAGAGCAGCCTAAGCATCTGTGAAGACTGCATTGCAAAATGGAAGAGAGGATCCCACTACTGTTTCAAAGGAGTAAGTTATTAATTCAGTACGTATCCTTGCATTTCCTCCCAATCGCTGCATCTGCAGCGTCCCCGTTCATCCTTCCCTAAGCAGCTCACCTCGAAAACACTTTATAAAGCCCCAGGCGGGAGTCCAGCCAACGCGCACACACGGAATACCGCACCCTAGGTGCACGAATACTTGTATTTGCCCAAGTTCACTCGGTCTGCCCAGCTGTGGTCCCCTCTAGGTATGCTGCCGTCCAGCCAGCTCCACGACCTGGGGAGCGGGCTCCTTACCTTGGCTTCTCCAGAGAGTGGTGTTCGTCCGGCCCCTGCAGGTTGCAAGTGTGGAGGAGCCGCCGAGCAGGCAGGGAAGGAAAGACAGCGACTGACCTCGCTAAGGTTTCGTCTTCAATGCAACCTGAGCTCTGCCCTCATCAAAGATGGCCGTCCCTTTTGACGTCAGCAGCTTTTAATAGCCACCTCCCGGAGGGGCGGGGGAGCGTGTTAGGGGAGGGCGGAGGGAGGGGAGAGGCTGGGCGTGGGAGGAGAGGAGCCGCGAGGTGCCCCGCGCTTGACTCAGCTCTCTGTACGCTTTACTGCAAACCTTTGTATTTTACTCTTTTTTTTTTTTTTTTTTGGTATTTTAGTCTTTTATAAACACCGGAACGGAACGATTCGTAACTCCATTTTAACACCCGGTCTCGGACAAACACTTTTAACTCGCGACTGGTTCTCTGATATTGTTTTGATGTGTGATATGCATATATGTGTATGTATGTGTGTGTGTATGTAATATGTGTATGCATATATACGATATATTTGCGATTATATATTTAAAAAATTTCCCCTGGGGAGTTGACTCCTTGGTTGAATCATGGGGGGGGCGGTAGGTAGAGGAGGAGTAGAAGGCGGGGGGGCTGGGGGTGCGCTGATTTCAACTACAATTTCTTTTTTTCTAAAGAAAAGGGCCCGAAGGGGCATCCCTGTCAACCCTCACCAGCTCCATATATGGACAGGCTACGTGGGTTGCTATTTTTATGAGTGATTTCTTCCTTTTATCAAAGCAGCAACGGGGGCTCGGACTTGGCATTAGCGCGGTCAGTGGAGAGAGAGACTCGCGCACGGTATTTTAAGTACGTCAGAGCAAAATCGCTGCGCGACATCCAGCGGGGGGGGGGGGGGGCAGTTAACCCAAGCAGCGTGGGTGTGCTTGAGGTCACGGCTTAAGAGTTGAGACTTGTTTGCTGAAGGCAAAATAGATGACGCTGTTTTCGGGTGAATTTGCAATCAGAGCCTGGGTTTTATGTTGAGTTTCTTCTGACTCGTCCAGAGAGGCGCGTATGCGCCTTATAAAGCCGCCCGGACTTCCGGGGCCGGGGCAGCGGAGGGCTGCGCGTTCCAGGGTCGCTGGAGGCTGCGGACTCTGGCGGCTCCTCCAGTCGCAGACCTGGGTACTAGTTGAGGCTGGTTTGGGAGCCCTCCGATGCCCAAAACAGGGCAAGGGCAAGAAAGGCTACCTGTGTGGTCATATCCCAGATTAAAAATAATAATCATAAAGCAATAATCCTAATTGCCCTTCTTTGTTGTGCTTAGGCGCGGGGGGGGGGGGGGGATTGGTATGCAAATGTTCCGCGCAGCAGCCTTGCGGGTGATTCACAGGTGCTGGGGAGGCTGCCGCGGGGTTCTCCGAGGGGAGGGAGAGCTGGGGAGCGCGTGGGAGGTGGGGAACCTCGGCTGAGGAACTGTTTGTACTTTTCCGGAAAAGACGTGGTTAGGAGTCGTGCCTTGCACTGTCGAAACTTGATGGCCTCTCTTAAGCGACGGAAAATCCTTTTCTCCGGTCCAGGAAAACAACGCACCCCTTCCTTTCCCACCCCCAACGCACACACTCCCACCACACACACGCGTGCTCGCGGGCTTGAGAACCAGCTTGGGTTTGCACACTATAAAAGAGAGGGGGTAAAAGAGGGAGAGGCAGGAGAGGGAAAGAGGGAGGGGAAGGCAGAGAGAGACAACTAGAATGGATCCCAGGAAAGCAGAGTTGTAAGGGGGGAGGGAGGAATTCCAGGCAACAGACTATAAGAATTTAATAAAAGATGCCTTTAATTGAATATGTAAGTAGAAGTCATTATTTCTTAAAGATTCCCTGACCCAAAGGGTATTTTGAAGTATTAATGTTTTCAAAAATAATTAATAAGTACTGTTCGAATTTTTATTAAAGCTGGATTCCTAAAACAAGGCATGTTGCTGAAATTTGCTTAAATAGTAAACATTTAGGATTCTTATACAATAAAGAACAAAATCTGCAAGGTCCTTAGACACTTATTTGCCAGTAAAACTGCTAGTTCTGGTTCTTACTTTCCGGCTGGGAGAAGTGGCCACAGAAATGCAATGTCAGTACAACATCCTTTACAGCCGGGATTTTTTCCTAAAATGTGCCACTTTTTTAGCATGCAGAGGCTTCAGGCGAGTAAGCCTGCCGTGGGGAGAAATAAAACATTTTTATGACCCTCAGATTGAAAGTCATTTAATAGAAAATTTTGTGACGGAACGGAGGAGGTGGGGGATTTTCCAGAATTTAAAAAAAAAAAAAAAAAGTAAAAAAGTAACTATGTCAGTGATGTATTCTCATCCTGCAGGCAAAAAGCTATGTGCAGTCACAGGGGAGGATGACTTGGAATTCTGAGTTTTCGACGACTGACTCTCCACACTGACATTTAAAAACAAACTGCAGATAAGGAGGAATGAGGCTGATTCAAAGCATCACAGAAAATACTACAGGCCCTTAAAGATGATCTCAGTGGCGGCAGCATTTTTCATTCTCCTGCGCTTGTGTTAAAAATAATGCTCTCTGAGAGGTTCTTTATCTTGTTCTAGGAAAGATAGCAGGCTAATTTGAGAAACGTAAGCATTGGGTATATGTAAGTCTACTAAGAATGACCAGATAGCCCTAAATATATTTTTAATATGATAATGAGATTTTTCACGTAGGGTTTTCTCAATGTTTGTTTAAAAAAAAAAAACCTATACTCATCCTTGCCAATAGGGAACCAACAGATCCATGTTATTCAGGGTCTTTAAAGCCCTAAATCTCACAGAGAAGGAAAGTGATGAAAAATTGACTCTGAAATGATTTAGCTGTCTGTGAGTTATTTCTACAAAGAACCAACATGTAGAGTAACTCATGCTTAGGAACTCATCTGATGAGTAATGAGAAAATTACCAGTTCTGCTGGATGGAGATTTGCATTATACTAATTCAGTATTTGAAAGCTTTTTCTGATATACCATGCCTCACAGTATTATAGCTCTAGATACAAGATATTTAGCTTGTATCTCCCAGGTAATGTGCAAGATTCATGGTTGAATCCATAATTACAACTTCATAAAGAATAATAATAAAGGCTTTTACGAAATATCATATGATCTTTCCAAAGTCAATTTGCAAGTAGATTAGAAAGAGCCCAACTCAGAACCACCCCTCCCCCCTCAAGCTCCTCCTTGGGGACATGCCTGGTATGCTGTGACAAGATTTTAAAACGCTGTGAGGGCACAAGTCTTGAACACGAGAATATAAAATTTGACAGATCAACTGTTTTGATTCCTTGATTTGCTTTCCACATGGCTTTTTTGTCGCTTTCTCTTTATAGTTCTTCCATCTTTTACAGGAACCCCCACCCCATTTACAGATAATGACCTAATAGTGCCTGTCAAAAGCTTAACTGCTTTAGATCTGAACTGCACAGGCTATCCCTGTTCCCTGAAGCCTCTGAGGTAGGGACATATCTCACGAGAGGTAGAAAAAAAACCAGGAATATTGGTTTCAGTTTCTGGCTTGCTACATTGAGGAAAAAAATAAGACTGCACACCCAGAATTTTAAATAACACTTTATATTTTATGAAGAACAGCATTGCAGGAAGGAAGGAGGAGGGCATTCAGCAGTCAGAGGCTGAGCGCTTCCACATTCCTGTTCCTTAATGTGTCAAAATTATAGGTTTTCTTCTATATGTGAATGCATCTTAGGACCTCCTCGATTCTGAAACAGGCCTGTGGTCAAGAGGGGAGGAAGAACCCCGTGCCAATTAGGGATAGAGGGAAGGAGAAAATAGTAGCTAAAATGAGCAAATCTCAAAAGGGCTCTTTGTAAGAGATCACAGTATTCCTTCAGTAAGTCTGTTAAGAAAGAATATTATTAGCTCTGTATCCTCTGTATACCTCAGTTATCTCATAGGTAAAATTGAGAAAATAATTATAACCAACTCACAAGGCAATTGTGAAGTACTTTGAATCATCATGTCTGGCATAATGCAGTATTGGTTAAGTAAAATAACTATATCAATTTGATGAGAATTTTAACTTCAAGTAATAACAGGTACCTGTTTTAATATGAAGGGTTAATTTTGTTATTAGCTACTAACTACATATGTATCACTTAATGGCTCTGGACCTTTGATTTCTTCATCTGTATTAATTAATTCATTTATTCAATATCTAATACCTACCATATACTTTGCACTGGAATATACTGGGATTCAGGTAAAACAGAAGAGGGAATTGAGAATTAAAGAGGTTAAATAACCTGACCAAAGGCACGGCTAATATATGGTATAGCTGGAATTTGAACCCCAGAGTCCAAGTTCATAATCACTATTCTTTAGTAAGACTCTTCCAGCCCATTCAGATTCATCCCTTCTACATAAGTTAGGGTTCTCCAGAAAAACAAAACCAATAAAATGCGTGTTTGTGTATGTGCTACACACATATACATCCTCTCCCCCTCCTTTCTCGATATGTATGCAAAGAGATTTATTATAAGGAGCTAGGTTGTGTGATTATGGAGACTCATAAGTCTCAAGATCTGTAGGGTGAGTTGGCAAGCTGAAGATTCAGGTGAGCTGATGGTGATACTGTCCAGTCCAAAGGCCAGAAGAGTCAAGACCCAGGGAGAACTGTTGTTTAAATTTGAATCTGAAGGAAAAACCCTATGTCTCAGTTTAAAGGTTGTTGGGCAAGAGTGATTTTCTCTTGCAATGTGGAGAATCAGCCTTTTTGTTCTATTCAGGCCTTTGGCTATCTGGAGGAGGCTTGTTACATTAGGGAGAACAATCTGCTTTACTCGGTCTACTGATTTAATATTAATCTCATTCAAAAACACTTTTACAGAAACACCCAGAATAATGTTTGATCAGATATCTGGGCACCTGGCCCAGTCAAGTTTACATAAAATTAACTATCATACCCTTGCTTTATAGCTAACCTCTCTGCTTCAACATATGGGGTCTGTCCAGAAAGTATCCAGCCAGTAATATGAACAACAGAGACCTTTATTAAAGAAGATACAAGATACAAGAAACACTGTACACAGGACAATGACACCTCAGTCCCCTGAAAAGTAGGCTCCTTGGGACTCACACAGTTCTCCCAGTCACCATCAGCTGCCTCATTGTACTTTTTCCTGAATCACATCGATGGTCTGAAATCTCTTCTTCTTCAAAGGTAAGTTCAGTTTTGAGAAAAGCCAGAAGTCCCAGGGCACCAAATCTGGGCTGTAGAGGAGGCTGAGTCACCTGGGTGATTTGATGTTTTGCCAAAAATCTCTGCATGAGATGTGATGCATGAGCAGGCACGTTGTCATGACGAAGCTGCCAATCACCAGATGCCCATAGCTGTGGCCTTCTGAATCATCCAAATAGCTTCCACAGAGGAATGTTCAAGCTTAACACAAAATTTGATGCGGATTCATTGCTCTACTCATTCATTCATTTTGAATGTGATGGCCACACAATACACTGCTCACTCAGTGCTGTGTGGTACAGTGAAGTCATCATTGTTCAAGTATGCAATGTCCACTCTCCTTGGCTGCCAGGTTACATTGATGTCGTGCAAACCATTCTCATTATATTAACAATGGCTGGACTTTTTCTGGACAGACCTTGTGCTGTGGTTTGTATATGACTTTTTTCATTAGTAGCTTTAGGGGTCCGTTCGCCAATTGGATGAGTTTATGGAACACTGACCACAAGGTCTGGTTGGGCTGAATTGCAAGAGAGGGATCTAGTATGGCAATATGATTACCTGGGGTAAATGGATGCAACCTATTCAAAGGAAAAGAGTGTTGAGTATAATCAAAGAGGGAATTCAGAGATCAGTGCCTAATAAGAAGCATAAATAAGAATTGGGTCATCAGTTGCACTCAAAAATACTTGAGAGAGTCAGCCAGGAGTCGTAAGAGAACGGTAATGTTGACCACTGGTTTTGAGGGGATGATATGAGCTCTTAAGTAGAAATTGCTATTAAGGGCCAACAACTCTGGCAATGAAAATCAGGCTGAGATGGGTTGAGGTGAATAATTCAGGATTTTGGCCGGGAATAGAGCAAGGAGGCCTGAGACCATTCTATTAGTGCTGACCATGAAGGTCAGTACAGTTCTGTCAGCTAACAGGCTCCAGGCTGAGCAAGGCACACTCTAATATCTCAGCAGATAGCATCAGTGTTCTCTTGGTCATATTCAATGAGTTTCCATCTTTCTTAACCTCTAGCTTTACCTGACACTTTGTACCAATCCTTTTATTTCTTAAAGTGCTCTATCAGGTGTCCTCACCTCTGTTTCTCCCCTTGCTTTGTTGGCTTCTCATTTTCCATAGCAGATGGGTTGAAGCAGAAAAATTGTAGTGCTCAGCAGGTTAAGCTGGACATTTCCCTGAGCTCCACACAAGCCCTCTGGGAGCACCATATGTCCATGGAACATGTCCTGACTCTCCACCATGAAAACTTCTGTACTCTTAAGCCAAAGAGAAGAGTTTTGAACAGATCCCAATTATATAGCCCTGTACAAATTCTAAAGCACTGTCACACATGATCTCATTTTATTCTCACGATCTTCTGAGATATGCATAAAAGTAATTATTATTTTGAATTACAATTAATAGCCCTGGCTGGTGTAGCTCAGTGGATTGAATGCCAGCCTGTGAACCAAAGGGTCACTGGTTTGATTCCCAGTCAGGGCACATGCCTGGGTTGTAAGCCAGGTCCCCAGTAGGGGGCACGCAAGGGGCAACCACACATTGATGTTTCTCTCCCTCTTTCTCCTTCCCATCCCCTCTCTCTAAAAAGAAATAAAATCTTTAATAAAATAAATAAATTACAATTAATATGTGAGAATTCTGCTTGATTTTCCATGTACTGACAATGGTACATCAAGAGAACCTAACATCCCATTCCTCTCTTTACGTGTTGTTTAAAAAAAAAAACAAAAAAACGATTCATGTCCTTGAGTTTAACCATCGTTTATATATGTATGACTGTTAATTTTATATTCCCGGTCCCAACTTCTCATGAGCTTCAGAGTCATATTTCTAGCTTCTTACTGAATATTCTCATCTGAAGGATCAAAAGCATCTCAGTTGATTTCCTCTACTCCTCTTCTTAGACTTATAATTAATAACATCACTAATTGTTCCTGTTACTAAACTGCCACTCAGAAGCATCTTAATTTTATTCTCTTTCTCTGGCTTCTCTGAATCTCTGTACTCTCATTTCTTGGTGATTTTATCCAATTCTAGAACTTTAAATACCATCTATGTTAATATTCTGATATTTACATATTCAGCCCCGATTTATCTCCTGAACTCCAGCTTATACATATATTTAACTTCTTACTCAATACCTGCACTTAAATATAAAGCAAATATGGACATGTAAGCTACCATGTACTGAGTAAAATTTGTGATTTTTAACTCCAAAATGGCTCCCCTTCCCAGTGTTACCTATATTAGTAAATTGCAGCTCTTTCCTCAGGGTGAAAACCTTACCTTATTTCACTGATCTTTTTCACATGCTCATCTAACCCATGAGCAAATATTGCTCTACTTTCAGTACATTTTATAAGTCCAACCACTTTTCAACTTTTCACAGATCCTATTTTAGTTTCAGCAACTGTCATGTCTTACTTGGCCTATAACAGTAGCCTCTGAATGTGTCTCCTATTCCCTATTTTGCCACATTAGCTGCCACGATAATACTTTTAAAAGACAACTCTTTCTCAAAAATGTGTAATGGCTCCTGTAACACTTAGAAATCCTTGTCTTCACCTACAAGATCAGGCTCCTGGCCACCTCTCCAAACTCATTTCCCAGCTCCTACTTATCTCCATGACAATCACATTGGCCTCTTGTTCACTGTATAATCAAGCTCACTCCCACCTCAGAGTCTTTGCATATTTATTGCTTTTACTTGAAACACTGTTCCCCAGACTTCTCAAGTTTCACTTCTTCAAATGCTACTTTTCAAAGGAGGTTTCTCTGACAATCTAAACTAGCTAAACCAACTAACCTCCAATTCCTTTATTCTCTTAACCTGAATTATTTTTCTTCATAGAACTTTTCTCATCTTGAGGTCATATATTTGTATATATTGTTTCTCTATATCTTATTCCAAAAGACAAAAATTTTCAATGACATTAGATTTTCCTGTGGGTAAATTCTTTTTGTTTCTAAATAATATGTAGACATTGCTAATTCTTGATTTATAAAATAGACTATCATTTAACTTTCTATTACAGTCAATGATAATTAGGCTCTCTTATGCCATCTCCTTTTCTTCTCCTCATCTTTTTAATGCCAGGACTTGCTGTTAAATAATCTCTCAGCCATTAATATGATGAGTTAAGTATTGTTCATGGATGAGTTAGTACCACACAATAAATATGCTTCTTTTTAATAATTTCCCACTTAACTTGGGGAAGATTTTAAGAGCCTCTGTAGAGGAGAAAAGGATGGTTGCTTACAAAGAAACATGAATCACACCAATATCAGACTTTTCATCAGCAAATCCAGATGGTAGAGGTCAATGACATAGTCTTCAAATGTTGGAAGAAAAGTAATTTTAGTCTATAAGTTTATACTAGGCCAAAATGTTAATAAACAATAAAAGACAAAATAAAGACATTTCCAAACATACACAGACTCAGGAAGTTTACTTTCTAGGGACTCTGTCTGCAAATAAAAACACTTTCTGAGGATTATGTCTCAGCAAAAACAATAACTCACAAAAGTGTAAGAAGAAAAGGAATGTAGTAAATATTAGAACTCATGTAGGATTTCTTTTCTAAAATCAAAGCTGGGAAGCAAGTATAAAAATAAATCAGTTCAAATTAGATCATTTAACAAACAGTGTTATTTAAAAGATAAATGATCCTAGTATTAGACCAACAATAACATGGACGTCTTTTAACAGCAATAAAAAAAAAGGTTAATAAATACCAGGAAAAACAGAAGTGATCCCATTCATTTCTGGTTCAAATATGGCCCAATTTTGAGCAATTTTTTATGGAGCTCAAAGAAAGTATTGCAAGTGATTTTTCCTATTATTTTATTTGTGTGAAGATTTAGTGCCATGGGAATATATAAGGATTCATTACCTCATTCTTCAATGAGTAGTACTTATATAATCATAGTGCTGTAAATGCTATTTATTGATTTTTAAAGCCTATAATCAGGCTATAGATCAAGCACAAAAAATAATGACCTTTATCTAACCAAATGTAAATGTTATGAGGCCTAACCTATAAAAGTGGTGGTAGAACTTTTGTAATGTGCTAGTAAAAGAGAGGACTGGGAAGGTACAAAGTGAGGAGGTGTTATTGAATGTATAAGCCCCAATTTACTCATTTTACATGGTAAAGGGTTAAGAGAATTGGTATAAAGTTTAATTATGTTATATGATTACACATAAAATTATATGTAAATTATAAAATTAACCAACAGAAAACCAAAAATTAATGTTTGTAACAAAGTTAGAGTCTTCAAATAATGAAAAAAGGGTCAGTTAGATCATGTTCTAATCTTTAAAAGAGAGAGTTAATACATATTATCCACAGTTGGTAAATCAAGAGGTAGAAGCATACCATTTAAAGTTAAGATTATAAACATCAAGAAGAACTTAAAACTGAAATATTTAAAGATGGTCTTTTTGGGAAAGGATAAAAACTAAATTGCATAATTTTATTAATTGTTTCCATGTATTACTCTTCTTAAAAATAATAGATATATTAAAATTATTTCAAAATACATATAAGTGACAATGTTGGCCCATGGGGCTGCGATGTTCTACCTGCAGCGTGCATCTCACAATACCTTGGAAATTCTAAAACCTTGTTTATTCAATTTATCGACTGACATCCTCTTTCAATGGAGAAGAGAAAGTATTCTCTGAAATATATTTAACCCCTTTGTTTTTCTGAGCAATGCTAAAGACTGAGTCTGAATTAAAATCGAAAAGTGAGATGTGAAAGCTGACATCTGGACAGGAAGTATGTTGGAGTCAAAATTTTAAGAATAAAATTGTGGTTATAGGAGAGCCACTCTTGGAATGGTGGAGTAAGGACCTCCACAATCTGCTCCTCTTTAAAAGTAATGAGAGCATCATCAAAAATTGTCAAAATCAATTTTTTTTAGAACTCTGGAAATTAACCTATGATTTGCAACAATCTCAGGAGCATTTATTCAAGAAAAATCTGAACCTATGTAAGAATAGCAAACTTTGTGGCACTTGACTTTTCCTATTACCATTCCCTTTTCCTGGCTCTACAGTAACCTTGAAATCAGGAGCCTAGGTGCCGATGGAGATGACCATTATTTGTTTGGAGCTTCTCATTCAGAGAGAATTGTCACTACTTGACCCGTTTAAAAGTTTTCTGGAAACTTCCGCTCTCAAGGCTTGTTTTCTTTAGACATGACTCAGAACTCAATCAGCGTGAGCAGTGTTCTCCCAGGGCATTTGTCAAAAATAATCAGTAGCAAATGTTTAGTATAGCAGCTGCCTAAGGCAGTGATAATGGTTGGGGCAAACAAGAGGCTGATAAAAAAAACTTAAAAGGGTCCTGACTGGTGTGGCTCAGTGGGTTGGGAGTCACTGTACAAACCAAGAGGTTGTGGTTCGATTCTGGGTCAGGGCATATGCCTGGGTTTCAGTCAAGGCCCCCTGCTGAGAGGCAACTGATTGATGTTGTCTCACACATCAATGTTTCCCTCCCTCTTTTTCTTCCTCCCTATCTCTCTAAAATCTTTTTAAAAAACTTAAAGGGAAATGCTGAGAAATGAGATGTCCATAAAGGTATCAAGAAGCTCCCATGTATTTCTAGCACTCTACTGAGAAACCCTATTCTCCTTATGACCTTTAGACTGCGTAAGCAAGAAGCAAAGGCTAAGGCATTGTGGTGAACTGCTTGCCAGAGTGTTGAAACACTACCCTAATACACAGACAGAGCTTCTCTGCAAAGACTGTGAGACTTATTGGTGCAAGGCAGTTAAGGAAATCCATTCATTCATTAGTTGATCACTAAGTGGCTGAGCGGGGACTTCAGCTACACACAACAAAGAATTCAGACTTTACAAATGTAGTTTAGGAAAGTCACTAAACAAACAAACAAACAAACAAACAGTGGCAGCAACAAATGCTGGGAGGTGAGTGTGTGTGTGTATGTGTGTGTGTGTGTGTGTGTGTGGCAGAATCTAATTTTCAGAATTGCCACACTATACTCTTTTAAATGTCCAGTTTTTAACTAAATATTGAAACATTCAAAGAAATTTGGTCCATAAGCAAGAAAAAAACCATCAACAGAAACTTCCCCTGAGGACACCTAAGCATTGGGCTAAATGGTGAACAATTTTAAATCAGAGATTATAAATATATTCAAGAACTAAAAGAACTCATGTCTAAAGAACTAAAGAAAAGCATTAGGGAGATGAATCACTAAATAGATAATATTAATAAAAAGATAGATATCACTTTAAAAATCAAATAAGAATTAAAAAGACTGTCAGCTGAGCCAGGAGTTGTTTGAGATCAACAAGATGGAACATGGAGCAGCTTTGTATTTTAGGATTATTTTGCTTGCAAGTTATAGAAATCCAGATCATAATACCTTAGACAAAAAGGGAACATAATGGCTCACATATTAAAAGTCTGGGTCATGTCTGGCTTCAAGAAAGTTTGAGTTCAAGTGCTCAAACAATGCCATTGAAAATTTATCTCCTGTTACCAGCAAAAAACAAGCAAACAAAACAACAACAAGAAACATACCACTTGCCCAATAGTGAAAAATCCTTGACTACTTTTACATTGGCCAGCCTGGGTCATGTGCTTCTTCCACAGGTGACTAGATGGCTATTCTGCTATAATTGGTGAGCCTGGGTCAGAGCTATGATATGCCCCATCCAAAACATATGGACTGGGAGTGGGGAAGGAGAGTTGACTTACACAAAAATCAGAATGAGGTAAACAAGAAGGAGAATGCATGCTGAACAAGAAAAGATAACACACTTATTCCAGAGAGTGGGGCCAGTTGAGCAACTGAAGGCATTTAAAGCTTGTGTGGGAAGTCAGAGGCTCATCAAGATGCTGAGGCTTGAAAGATTAAGTAACCTATGAGAGCAGATCTGCCTGCATATGCCGTGTTTTCCTATTGTGATTCTTGTTAAAGCAGTGCTCCTCAGATTCTGATTCAGGAGATCTAGGGTGGAGTCCGAGAGTCTGCATTTCTAATAAACTCTCAAGTGGTACTGATGCTGCTGGTTCACGGAGCACATTTTGATGTAGGGTTGTGCTGAAGTATTAGGACATCCCCATTCACTCATCTCCAGCTGTGGTGAACTCCCCATCTTGGTTGCACTTCTCTTGAATGGTGAGGGTTGGAAGGGTCTGTGTATCCTCAGTAGGCTCTGTCCTGCTATCGGTCACCTCTCTCAGGGATAGCATAGGCATGGAGGCAGCCTTTCCATCAGAACCATGGACTTCCGCATATCCCTACTCCAGGCCTACACTGGTTTAAGGCATTAGAGCAAAGGAAATTCCTAGCTTAGGGTTCAGGGAGATTAGTTAGCTGGCCTTTGATCAGTATTTTACTCAATAAAGGAGCCAGACATTTACTGTTCTTTTGGCTATAGACTAGAGAGATTTTCAAACCCCAAATGAATGCAATCACATGAGTGGGCCTTGCTGAGGCATACTGAAATCAACAGAACTGCCTGGCTGACCCACAGGTTGACAAGCCATACCAAATGGCTGTGGCTATGATTCACTGAGTTTGGGGGAGGCATGCAGTGCTACGTTATTGTGACAATAGATTACTGAGAGATTCTATGCATGAACTTAGGCAAATTTTTAATTCTCTCTAAGCCTCTATTTCCTCTCTAAAATGGGGATAAATTTATCAAATTATGTGACTATTAACTGATAAGGAAGGTAAAAAACTTACAGTATTCTAATAAATGGCAGAATTAGAACTATAGTTTGACCTTCTACAGCTAGTCTTCAAGAAGCCTTATGAGAAAGAAACTTTCCAGAAGAATTAAATCAATGATGTGAGAATGACAGAAGAGAGAAACGTTTTATGATTTCTGCTTGGTATCAGGTACTTTCCTATGTCCTTCAATATATTTTATAGCATTATATCTTCCCTTCCAATTTATATGGTAAATTTTATTATTCCCTCTTTATAAATGTGGAAACTGTGACTCAGAAAAGTAAGCTGACTTTGTCAAAATCAGACAGCTAATAGTGGAAGCCTTGGGAAAGGAAAAACTTCGGTCTTTTCACTCTAATGACCTTGTATTTTCCCCCAATAAAACCCAGCCAAACCTGCTATTTTTATGAAAATATTTCATTCGGGGCTACTACTACAGAGTGAGAAAATAGATGTATTAGCCAAAATTTTCCATTTGACTTAATGTTTCTTCTTTTTTTCTAGAATCAGGTTCTCTCTCTCTCCCTCTGCCTTCAGATCCCTGTAGTTAAAATTCAAGCAGAAGGCAAGTGACTCAGCAAGTTGGATGTTAATCTTGATGGTTTATTTATTCTTAGAGAAAAAAATTCTCTTAGCAGCATATCTAGAAATAGGGGAATGAAGATTTTGAGGCTTTTGTAAAAAAGGCATCTTAGAAATACACAATTTATATACTATTTTTTTTTTTTTACTTCAACTGGGCAGGAAAAGAGACCTAAGCTTACAGCAGACTTTTAATAAACCTCTCTACATGTTTATACTCACACAGACAAGGTATTTTTTCTTCCTGCATTTAATGCCTATAGGAAATCAGGCCCAGGATAAATTTTGTCAAATGTGATCCCTTTCCTCTAATTCTTGGTCCCACTAGTTATAGCTTTTCCATTTTTAGTCATAGAAACAAAGGACTCAGAACCCATTGTTTATATTTTTAAGCACATGACTTGGGTTTGGATGATGTGTTGGTCAGAACAGGCAGGATTATACTGCAATAATAAACACCCTCATGCTCATAATGGCTTAACCTAATAAAAGTTTACTCTTCTACTGGATTCTTGTCCAATGCAGATTAGCAGGAACTTTCTTCATTATAACCACTAATGGATTTCCACTGATGAACACTACAGTATAGGCTTCTGTGACTGCCAGTGTTGGGGAATGGGGAAATCAGCTACGCATAGAAACTTAAATGTTTCCACTGGAAGAGACATATGTCACTCCTGCTCATATTTAATTGTGCAAATCAAGTAATCTGGCCTTTCTTACTTTATGCGGTGGGAAAGTAGAGTCTTTTGTGTTCCTGGAGAAGTAGAGCTGGAGGTTTTATAAACAGTTTTAACAACTAGCCTAGATGGCCTCTCTGATGGTCAGATAGGGTCCTTGCCTCTCCTGAGACAGTGATGAAGTAGGATGCTGGACAATTCATTTTCCTCTTGGGTTGACTAACTCCTTCTTCCTTTGGGTAAAAATCATGCAATATCTTAGAGGTTAATATGTATAAGGAATATATATATGTTTCATTGCTTTGAATAAGGTAATATTGAATTTTATTCGTTAAAATGATAAATACCTGAAGCTAATTCCCTTAAAAATAGGCAAGGTTCTTTTCCAGTTTATTCTCGTTTCTGTTGCAACGTGAAAGGGGGGCTCACATTGCTTGTGTTCTCTCTTTATCTGGAAGATGTAAGGCTTGTATTTTTAAACCTTTAATCTATAATAATCACTGAACTCCAGGAAGTTAGAATTTGTTCATATTAGAGATGTGAAATTCAGCTTTCCATGATAGATTGACCTTTCAAATATGTAAAATTGATTTGAAGATGCTGCATGCATAAGTCTAATTTTTTGCAAAATACAGGTCATCTTTTGACTCTTAAAAAATGTTTATCATGTTTTCTACAAAATATAGTTGAGATAACTTCACCTAGAAAGCTGGACACACTGATATGGAAGCAGTTTCTAGAGCGGTGCTGTCCAATAGGACTTTCTGTGATGCCAGAAAAGGTTTTATAGCTACATTGTCCAAAATAAGGTAGCCACTAGTCACATGTAGCTATTTAGCACTTGGCATATGGTTAGTGTGACTGGGAAACAGCATTTTAAGTTTCGTTTAATTTTAAATTCTGGTCAAGATGATAGCTCACTTCCTTGCACAACCACATCAAAATTACAACGAAACTATAGAACAACCATTACACAGAAATCTCAGAAATCAATTTGAATGAAAGTCTGACAACTATGGAATTAAAGAAACAACATCCATCCAGACTGGTAGGAGATGCAGAATGGGCTAATCTCGCATCCATGTGTGGTGCCAGAAGGAAAAGCAAAAGAGCAGGAAATTGGAAATATGTTTGAAAAAATAATGAAAGAGAACTTCCCTAATTTGATGAAGGTAATAGACATGCAAATCCAAGAAGCACAGAGTCCCAAACAAGATGGATGCAAAGAGGCCCACTCCAAGACACATCATAATTAAAATGCCAAAGGTTAAAAATAATGAGAGAATATTAAAAGCAGCTAGAGAAAAGCAGCTAGTTACCTACAAGGGAGTTCCCATAAGTCTGTCAGTTGATTTCTCAAAAAAAACTTTGCAGGCTAGAAGGGATTAGTAAGAAATCTTCAAAGTCATGAAAAGCAGGGACCTACAGCCAAGATTGCTCTACACAGCAAAGCTATCATTTAGAATCAAAGGACAGATAAAGAGCTTCCCAGACAAGGAAAAATCTGAAGGAGTTCATCATCACCAAACCAGTATTATATGAAATGTTGAAGGGACTTATTTAAGAAAAAGAAGATTAAAACTATGAACAATATAATGGAAATAAATACATATCTATCAACAATTGAATCTAAAGAATAAACTAAACAAACAAGAACAGAGACAGAATCATGGATACAAAGAGCGTTTTCATGGTTACCAGATTAGAGGGAGGTGCAGGGGAATGGGTGAAGAGGTGAGGGGACTAAGAAGTACAAATAGGCCTTGGCTGGTATGGCTCAGTGGATTGAGTGCCAGCCTGTGAACCAGAGGGTCGCTGGTTCGATTCCCAGTCAGTGCACATGCCTGGGTTGTAGGCCAGGTCCCCACTTGGGGGCACGTGAGAGGCAACCACACATTAATGTTTCTCTCCCTCTCTTTCTCCCTTCCTTCCCCTCTCTCTAAAAATAAATAAATAAAATCTTAAAAAAAAAGAAGTACAAATAGGTAGTTACAGAATAGCCATGGAGATGGTAAAGTACAGTGTGGGAAATGGAGTAGCTAAAGAACTTATACGCATGACCCATGGACATGAACAATGGTGTTGCGATTGTCTGAGTGAGGGGGGTGTTTGCTGGAGGGGAGCAAAGGGGGAAAATTAAAACAACTGTAATAGCATAATCAATAACATATAATTGAAAATAAATTTGGTTTAATTTTAATTAGTTTAAATTTAAATCTAAATAGCCACATGTGGCTAGTGACTACTCAATTGAATAGCACAGTTTTAGAAGCTGGACTTTCAACAAATGTTTATTATTGTTGAATTAAGAAAAATGATAATTCATCCTTAATTTGAAATAAAGAAAGCTCATGTTTATGTCCCTGGTCTGTCTGCTGAAAACCTCTGACTGCCATCAGGAGTCAGAGATCCTAGCAAGTATCTTGAGATCAAAATAAAAATTGTCATTATGAGGAAAGAAACATTGAAATTTAATGAAAAATGATGTATTTTGATATTAGTCTTTTTAGGTTGTTTGTAAAGTACTGAATTTTAAACATGACTGGACTGATTAATCAAACAAGTTTAGTTTTATCATTAGGACAGAATTTTATACAGTTTGGTTTTGTTGCACTATGCCTGATATTTGTTTATCCATTGTCAGGAGGTGAGAGGTTGCAATTCCTTGGGTAGGACATGTGGGCTCATCAATTTTTGAGCAAAGTAGGCTGTAACCTCGGTGACCATCAGTTTCATCAGGCTAAACTCCAAGCTTCTCACTCTATGGACTAAATCCATGACCCTATACTTTCTAGGATAAAGCGGGACTAGAGAACACAGCGCAACAGACTGCTGTGGCATGTATTGTTGCTTGCATCATCAGGAACCATTTCTCCTCTTCAGTCACAGATACCAAATTGCGATGCATTGTGTGGCAACAAGCCTAGCCCAGGTGACGAATAGTGCTGAATGTAAACCAGACATGCCAATCTTGGCCATCTTTGCAAACAATTCATGTAGAAATGGGAGCGGGATCTAATTCTGACCAATAAACTGTAATTAACAATCTCTGAGAAATATTTTACTCTCTGTTAAGAAGGAGGTGCTGATGAAAGGCTGTTATTGTTTGCCCCTTCTTTCCTATATCCAGATTTAGTTGTGTGAGGACATGACTCTGGGAGCTTCAGCAGACCCAGGTGGGGAACAACCAAGACAAGTTAGGGCATTTTGTTTTTCATATCCCTTTGCAGCAGCCCCTTTCCACAAGTGCACAGTTGCCTGTTTCTCAAATCATTGGGATTGAGGGACTAAGGACTAGGCCCCTAATAAATTCCCAAATAGGTTTATTCTAGTCCCCCTCCCTTTCTCTGACAAATTAGCTTAATCACTATGTTTCCTTCCATTCTATCTGGCACAGTCAATATTTGCTATCAAGTTTCTTATTTGTAAAATTGGGATGATAGAAATCTATATGCTATTTTTTATTAAGAGGTTGGAAGAACTGTATTGAATGTATTTATTCAACTAATATTTACTGAATACTTGTTCTGAGCCAGAAATTCTGGTGAACACTGATGATACTAAATGGACCATGTAACGATGATCTCCTGTTCTCATGAAACTTCTTATATGTTAGAAAAGGCAGGCAAGAAAAAAAGTAAACTTTTAAGCAAACATACCAAGAACCAGAAATCATAATAATTTCAATGAGCTGAATAGGGTGAGATGCTAGAGAAAATGAGTGGGGCAGGAATACCATTTTAGATAGAATGTCTAGAGAGGACCTCCAAGAGGTGTCAAAATGAGATTCAATTTGAGAAGATGTAATGGAAATCACCAGCTGAAGAACCAAGGGCAAGGGAAGAGACTTCGTAGCAGACGAGACAGCAAGAGCAGAAGTCTTGGAGATGGGAGGAACATGGCCATTCTAGGAGAAGCGAGAAGACCAGTGGGGCTGGAATGCAGTGAGTTAAAGGGAGAGCGACAAGAATGCCAGAGACTAGGTCATGTAGGACTTTATAAGTCATGATGAGAAATTTCAATTTGATTCTAATTGCAATGGGAAGTGTTTGAAGGGTGTTCAGCAGGGAGTGACATGATCTTGTAGGATTTGTAAATCAAAACTCTAGCTTTTGTGTGAAAAAGAGTTGACGTTCAGGTGTAGAATGAGGAGATCAGATAGGCGGCTACTGTCACTATAGGCAGGAGGTGGCAGAGGGTTATACGGGGAGAAGTGAAGTTAGAGACACTGGAAAGAAGTGAATAGTTTCAGGACAAATTTAGAAAGCAGAGTCAACGGGTTTTGCTGACAGATCAGGTGTAGGAAGTAAGAGAAAGGAAGAATTACATTTCCCATTTTTTTGGTTTAAAGAATGGATGGATGGTGGGCTACTTTTGAAAGAAAAAAGACTAGAGAAGAAGGTTTTGGACTTGGGGGTGAAAATCAACAGTCTAGTATAGATTTCTTTTTTAAGATGGCTATGAGACTTTCATATGGAGAGGTCAGGTTGATAATTGAATGTATGTCTATATATAAATCTAAGCTAGTGTTATCAGTTAGCTATTACTGTGGAACACATTACACCAAGAGTCAGAAGTTTAAAGTGATAACTGTTTTGTTACTTTATAATTCTTCAGGTTGGTGAATTATCCTGGACCAAGCTGGGCATCTCTTGGTCCCACCTTTCCCAAATACATCAGTACTCAGCTGCAAGTTGTCTAGATGGCTTTGTTTCTGGGGGTTGGTTGATTGTGGGATGGTATAATGTTTTTCTATTCTTTTGCGGGCTGCCTTCAGCTTGCTTATACGATAGAGGGAGGGTTCCAAGAGTAAGCAGAGGTTTAAGCTAACAATTTGTACACCATCACTTCTTAAGCATTCTGTTAACCACAGAAAGGTATAAGACCAACCCAGATTCAGTGGGTGGAGAAATAGACTCCACCTCATAATGCAAGCTCTTGCAAGGCCATATTGCAAAGGGATATGGATACTAAGATGACATTAATTGGGCCATCAGTGCAATTAATTGACTATAGTATAGGATATAATTTGAGTCTTTAGCATATAGATATATAAGTGGGAACAATTAAGTTCAACTAGAGAGGAAGTATAGATAAAGAAGTGAATCGTCTTAGAAACTCTACCATTTGCCAGTGAAGTTGGGCCAGAAAAATGGCCTAGAAGGTGAAACAGGAAATAAAAGTATGTAGAAGATGAATTAATGTTTAATAAAATAAGTCTGTATATAGTTCATATTTATTTTTGAGGGTGTTCTCAGTTCAGGGTACTTAGCTAGCTCTGTGGTAGAAAAAAATGATGTATAAAGTATGGTCTTATTGCAGAAATTATGTGGAATGTATAATTTAGTTGGAGCAACAGCCTCATACTTAATAAAGTTAGTAACAATATATGACAATTTTACAGGTGTTTCTCAAGAGCCCATCACTGAGAATCCTTCAGTGAGATAAAAGTCAATCCTATAGCCAGTTACAGGGCTGTTTTCAGTTTGTGGAAAAAAAAAATCCTATCTTTACTAATTGTGTGATCTTCCAGGTGTATGCTATATTACAAAATAAAATAAGTAAAAAAAACCCCCCACTAATCTCAGCTCTCTGGGTTGATGCCTGATAGTGATTTAGTTTGGTTAAAAATACTGAATGTCTTTTTATAATAACTTATTTTTTATATTAACTTACATATATGTAATATAGTTATATATATTTCCAGATCAAATTTTATTTATTTTACTTATTTTAAGATTTTATTTATTTATTTTTAGAGTGGGGAAGGGAGGGAGAAAGAGAGAGAGAGAGAAACATCAGTGTATGGTTGCCTCTCACATGGCCCCCACTGAGGACCTGGCTTGCAACCCAGGCATGTGCCCTGACTGGGAATTGAACCTGCGACCCTTTGGTTCATAGCCTGCGTTCAATCCACTGAGCTATGCCAGTCAGGGCATATTTCCGGATCAAATTTTAGAAAAGAGGTTTGAGAATAAAGAAATAAATTCTTTCTTCCTATGAGCAATTTAATCACAATGGACTGACTTTTATTTTAATAGTTTTGAAAACCAAATATAATCTTCTACTCCAGCTTAAATGAACCCATCATATATAAAAGGACTTTAGTTCTTTGCTTCAGCATACAATGTACTTTTAACATAGAGGAAGAGACAATTCAAACAGAGGAGAAATTGTTTTTTGTTATAAATTTATGCTAACAAAAGCTAAGAAGTTTCTTTTGAATAAGACAACTGAAGAAAAAAATGGAACAGTTAGAAAGAAAAGAAGACCTTGCAGGAATTTAAAAGAAAAAAAAAAGGTCAAATCAGGTAGGAGCTTTCTTGCAAAACTGGAATAGGGATAAATTGGCTGGGTCAAAAAAGAGAACCTAGCTTTTAGAAAATTGTTTATAGCAGTGCTCATAGGAATCAAACTTGGTTTGGGTGATTTAGGGATGCTGGGGAGGAGGGATGGCAAGACGGCTCAAATCCTCATGAGAATTGTATCACATTCTAAGAAAAGCTAAAGTAGAAGTAGTCCTCATATAACAAATGCAACTAAAAATTATTATTAACTATGTATTCATGGTCTGTAAGCATGATCAGTGTCTGAACTCTCATAATGTTGGCTAAATTGCAAGGTGCTTAGAGATGATGCAATACAAGAACCCGTAATTTAGATGAGGAAACTGAGGCCCTGATTGGTTAAATGATTTACTGAAAGCTATCTGAATAGCTAACAATAAAGAGGTATAGGGCTGGTATGAGTTAATCACCTCAAGGTCTAAACAGAGAGGCTTGTGTTTTTGTAGATAAACCGTGGGAAAATCGTCCTTGCAGAAGATATAGGCAAGGCCTGTGGCTAGAAACAGTGGGATCACCAAAGGAAGTGATTTACAATGGGTGCCAATTTCTTTAAGAGTGAGTGTAGCAGCTTTTTAAAAAATGGCCACAAATTCTTTGACACCTCTTTCAGTGAGAACTCGGGGTCCCTGTCACCTCCTCTGGATCTGGGCTGGCTGTGACTGCTATCTGAAGAACAGATTGGGGCTTGGGGAATAAGAATACAAGCCAGGACCCTGGTTCAGAGGCTGTTGCTGCCGTTCAGAATGATGGCAACTTGGACTGGGGGGATGATTCTAGAAATAGAAAGAAGTAAAGAAATTCTAACTATATTTTGGAGGTAGAATTAACTGGACTTGGTGATAGAATAGATGTGGGAAGTTATGGCTTGAATAATTAAATGGTGCTAATTTCCCTAGATGTGAAAAACTATGCCTAATACCCAAAAGTTCTATTTTAGCCATGTTCCGTTTGGGACGACCATAAGACATACTAATTTCTACTAGTGCCTGGATATCAAGTGGACAATTTTATCTACAAGTCTGGAGCTCATAGAAGTCATCTGAGCTAGATATAGGATTTTTCTAATGATACAAAAATGAGTTTTTGCAACCTGATTTTTTCTGACACAGATATGTTGGCCTTTCTCCAAAACCGTGAATCTCAGTGTCCTCCTGGACTTCCCAATCACTTCAGATCCCAGCGTTGCCACACAAAACCGAGGTCACCTTCCTGCCTCTCTGTTTTTGTACTTATGAAGATTTTTCTCAGCTTTCTCCTTTTGTGAAGAAAAGCAAAGGCTAACCAGATTTCTGGGCTCTTAGCTGCAGCATCAGAAAGAAAAAAAAATCAAAGTCTGTAGCTTATTTAAGCTACACACCACACATTTGTAATTTCACAATAGCCTCAAGTAATTCAAGAGAAGTAGTAGAGACCCAAAGTCTGAGAAAAAACTAGTGCCTCTCATGAGTGTTGCCTGTAAAATTCTGTAACCCAGTGTGGTGGAGTGCATCCATTCTTCAGTTTGTAAAAGCCTGAACAAATGACCGCTCCTCCAGATCTCTTAACTAACTCCCCATTGCACTATAGTGCTGCTTGGTCCCTGCTCCAAAATTCCCATCGTACCTCTCTCAGAATTGCCATTATTTTCCCATGAGGTCATTTCTGTTCCCTCAAACTTGTCAGCCTGACCCCATTAAGTCATCGCTTTGGACAGATACACATGTTTAACTCCTTTCCTCAGAAATCATTTCCAACATTTCTACCACCTTTGTGATTCAACCTTGTCAGAGAAAATAAAAATGCTTAAAAGAGAAGAAAGGGATGCTTTCTTCCAAGATATTCCGCACACCTGTATGTGTCCATTGTTCTGGATTCTTCCCTTAAGAATCTTAACTGGGAAATGCCCCACTGATAACACAGTGAGGTAAGGTCTATCTAGCAGGGCAGATGGAAGTCAGTTAGTGTCAACAGTTGTGTCCTTTAGAAGACTAGGACAATATTGCCGGAAGGGAAAGTACCCTCTTTCACAAATGGTTATGATCTTAAACTCTGGAGACAGACCAATCTGAGCATATAACCTGGCCTGACTCTTGACTACCTGTCTCACCTGGAACACAACAATTTATGATTTCTGTAAAATACTCTTTTCATCTAGACGGTTGCACTTCTAGCTCATCTTTGTCCTTCAAGTCTTAACTCAAATGTCCCTCATCTGTGGGGCCTTCTCTGTCTGCTCTGTCATCCAAGGACTCCACCCCATCTCTGGCCAATTATTCCCTTATTCATTCCACTATTTTCTTCCTTGTGCTCATGGTAATATTTTTAATTGTCTTCTTTACCAAGTTTGTTTATGTGCTTTTATACTTTTTCAGCTGCTACTTATCCCTAGCTCAGAATAGGTGCTCAATTAATTAATGAAATGTCTGAGCAAGGCCAAAATTGCCAGCAAGCCTGGTAAGAAAATTCAATCTGGTTGATTTTTTGCTATCTTCTGCCAAGCACTATTCGATAGAAATATAGTGCAAGCCATTTATGTAATTTAAAATTTTCTAGTTATCACATTAAAGGAGTAAAAAAAAGATGAAGTTAATTTCATAATGTGACCTACTTTACCCAATACATCCAACATAACATTTTAACATATTGGATTAACCAAAAATTTTGTGGGTTTTTTCCCATTAAGATGGCACTAATAGCACTTAGTTGTCTTTAACTTCATTCTAAACAGTTTTATTAGATTGCATTGTGACAGCTGTCTTATCAGCATGCATTTAAAAAAACTTATCAAAATTGGTGAGTTTTTGTAGCTATTTTTATATTGAAGATGGAAGAAAATATGCAAAATTTTAAGCATATTATGCCATATTATTGTAAGAAAGGTAAAAATACAACCAAAACACACAAAAAAGGACTTGTATAGTACATGGAGAAGGTGCTGTAAAAGACTGAATGTGTCAGAAGTGGTTTGCGAAGTTTCATGCCAGAGAGTTCTCTCTGGATGTTGCTCCACAGTCAGGTAGACAAGCTGAAGTTAATAGTGATCAAATTGAGACATCAACTGAGAATAATCCACATTATTCTATGAGGGAGATAGCCAGTATACTCAAAATATCCAAGTCAATAAAGTTATTGGTGAAAATGAAAAGTGTGTCTTTATTTTACAGAAAAAACTAAATGGAATAATATTTGGCTAATATTGCCAATATAAAATTATTAATACAAAAGTTATCGAGATAGTTTACATTAACTTTTTGTAGTAAGTCATTGAAGTCTGACATTTGATACTTAGAACACATCTTATGTTAAATTTCCATAGAAATCCCTGATCTGTATCTCAATTTTAAAATTTATAGTTGAAAGGAGATTCACATACTCAGTTTGTTCCAAACATGTGTTTAAACTTTTCCAATGTTTGAATTAAGCATCTGATTTTAAATGTAAGTTTAAATAAATTAAAGTAAAATAGAATTAAAAATTCAGTTTCAAATTACGGTAGACACATTTCAAATGCTTAATGGCCACAAGTGGTCAGTGGCTACCATATTGCAGCTCTAGATATCTTGCCAAACTTTTCTCGTCATGTTGTCTTATGAAAATGTATCAGATTATGTTGCTCCAAAAGGAAGAAGAGAAAGGAACTGGCACACATTCAGTAGAGGTATGCCAGGTACTCAGGCAAATATTTTCCAAATAACACTTTATAATTAGCCAATGAGGCTGGTTTAATTGTCTCCATTTTATACATTGGGAAACTGAAAGCTGAGAGAGAGGGAACTTGCTGCAGACTCATGGTGTCTTTCTCTCTCCAGTGATTTCCAAGAGAGAAAGGAGTAAGCAAAGGGCACATACCTGCAGTTTTCTATGCTGTCCTCCCCATCTCATTCTATGCGCTACCTCAATACCTGAGAGCTCGCCCAACTTCTGCTCAGGTGCAGGCAACACAATGCAGACTTTCTGTTTCCTACTCATTGCAGAGCCGGGGGAAGACTGGTCACAAATGAGGTCCTATGCTCAAGAATAGAACTAACTTCCCTTTTCCCTTCATGGAGGGCCCTTGAAGGCAGTACTCCTCCTTGAAGGTAAGAAGACCATTGCCTTGTCCCAGAGCCAAAGAATCACCAGAAAATTAAGATCTTTGTTCACTGGTTGATGGGAGTGTGGAGACCAACTGGACTTCAGTCATTTCAAATCTTCCACATTCTTCAAGTTGGACAACATTTCTTCTATTCTCCCTCAGAAAAAACAAATTGTATATTTAAAACAAGTATGAGGTGACCAGTCATCATCTGTTTATGTACTCAATTTCTCAAAAGAGTTCAGGTAGAAGAAAAAGAATTTTTATGACTCTATATATCTAAGGTTACTAGTTGCCCCTCAGTAGCCCCTTTTCTTTCTTCCTTGGTGGTTTAGTAGGCATATGCCCATCCCCTGAGAACAAAAACTACTACATTTCTCAGCTTTTCTGACAGTTAACCATGATGGTGTGACTTCATTTTGGTCAATGCTGTGTAAGAAGATGTGTTGTGTGAGGCAGATGGAGTTTCTTTAGAGAAAGAGTCTACCCTTCTTCACATCTTTCTCCAACATACAGGCTGGGATGCAGAGTTGATGGCTGGAATTTCGGTAGCCATGTTGGATCAGGAGGTGAAGGTCATGTGACAAGTATAATGGAGTAACAAGATAAAAGGAGCTTGGGTACTTGGTATCATGAAGTGCCAAACCTGTCCTGGAATGTCTAAATCTAGATTCTTTTTATGTGATTCTTTTTATGATATCTTTCTCGAGTCATTATTATCTTGCACTTTTTGTCACATGCATCTGCACCCAAATTAAAGCCTAAGTGAAACATATACACTTTGAAAGTGGAAGACACCTAATGGAAGTGAGACTTCTGCAATTTAAAAGGCTCAATTAATAAGACTAAAGATGGACTAAATATTAAATGAGAGGCATGAGGCCCCACTTGGCCTTCTCATTATTAAGATGAATCTGAGCTCTAGGCCCATCACTCATATTTTATAGGATGTAATAGATATCCATTAGGTCCCTAGATTCAATACTGGACCACAGAATCTCCATAGCATTTTCCAGATTTTTTAAATTTTTATCATTTTTTTATACTTGATATTTTTCTTCCATTTGTATCACTCTCACCTACTTTTGGGGGTTTACTTTTACATTAGATTTTCCAATGTTATTCTTCACAGAGGGGCATAAGGGGGCTAATTACCAAGGTGGGTATTTTTATGGTTAGGGAAGGATGGTACAACTGTTGAATGGAAAGAGAAAAAGGCTGGCTTTCTTGACTGTCAGAAAGTGATGCCTAGAATGTTGGTCTCATTATCCCAACTTGTTTAATAATGCCCAACAGACACACACACACAAAGTGTATGTGTAAGAAAAAGGCTGGAAAGAAGTGCCCAAATTGAGAGCAGCAGTTATCCCTGGGAGGTGGGGTAGAAGATACACTGTATTTTCTTCATCTTATATACGCTTGAATTATTTGCTGTTTTTTTTTTTTATGAGCATTTTTTATCCTACAATTTGAGAGATGGAAATAACAATATGTCCATAGTCAAGGGGTGGTAATGATTATAAGATCACAGAAGCCAAGCAGTGTTAAGCTGTGCCTTTGTCTAAAGGCATGCCCAGGCCAAAACCACACCCTTGAAAACTTTGCTCCTACTGGATCTGTACTTTTGCCTTTTAGGAGCTTCTCTTCTGCTTAGTCAATATGAGGGAGTTGTTGCTAACTAAACACTAGGAGGAATTCTGGGCCAGTCTGGGGCCACCTGCAGGCTAGATCTCCAGTCTTACACCTACACGCTTATTCCAGGTACTGATATATGAACTCACTTTCATTTTGTTATCACACTGTTTACTGAGCTTCCTGAAATACCCCAATTCTTCTTAATGATAGGCATTTTGCTTCTCTCTTCTAAGAACCCATTTCTCTGTACAGCTTCATGGTTATTGGTTTGTTATTGGAAGTTGATTGTATTAATGGACACAGATTTCCTTGCCTCCCTTTATCCACAGCTTAGGTGAGTGATATTCCACATTGACCTTGGGCCTCGCCTTGAGATGTGTTTGATTAATGAGACAGTAGCCATCTATTGAAAGAAGGCTTGAAAAAGTGTATATGCATTTTTGCCTTCTCTCTTGGACCCTTGCACCATGAACAGAATACACCTGAATTAGCCTGCTGGAGGGATGTGAAAGCTACATGGAGTGGAGCCAAGCCATCTCAGCGGAAGCCACCCTAGATCGGTCAGTTGACAGCCAGCCTGGCAGCTCATAGTGGATGCCTGAGTAATCCCTGCCAAGATCAGCCAAGGCCAATCTAAAGCTGCAGAACTTCCTAGTGGAACCATAGGCCGATGAGAAATAATGTTGTTTTATGCCACTAAGTTTTGGGATGGCTTGTTGCATAGCAATAACTAATTGATTCAGTTGCACACTTCCCCACCTGCCCCCACCCACCCCATAACTACAACCAGCTCTGCAATTTACCATTTAAATGAGTATATCAGTTAGTTTGCTCTGTGTAACAAACCATTGCAAAATTTTGGCTTAATCACAACCATTTATTGATGATTATTCATGAATCTGTGGATTAGCTATGGTATTCTGCTGATTTTAGCTGAGCTTCCTCGGTCTTGGCCTTGATCATGCATTTGTCATCAGCTGGAGGTTTGGCTGGTGCAGGCTGATTCATTACGGTGACATTGGGATGATGGAGTCTCTTTCCACATGGTCACCCATCATCCAGCAGGTTAGTCTGAGCTTATTCACATGATGGTAACAGAGTTCCAGAAGTAAGCAAGAGTGGCAAATCCGAATGTGAAAGTACTGTTTAAACCTCTTTTTATATCATATTTGCTCTATCCCATCTGCCAACACAAACATGGCCAATCCCAGAGTCAATGTGGAAAGGCACTACCAAAAGATATAGATGCAGAGGGGCATGAAAAATCGGGGCCACTGGTCCACTTGATCCATCATAGTGACATCACACAAATTGTTTGGGTTTTCTGAGTTTTAGTTTCTCCCTCCAAAAAATGGAGATAGTAATAGTAACAGGTTGAATTGTGTCCCCCAAAACAACGTGTAGAAGTCCTAACTCCTGATACCTGTAAATGGGACCTTATTTGGAGTCTTTGGGATCTTTGTAGATATAATCAAGTTAAGATGAGGTCATTAGGGTGAGCCTAATTCAATATGACTGGTGTCCTTATATGTAGAAGAAAACACCATGTGAAGACAGAGACACACAGGGAGAACTCCATGTCATGATGGGGGCAGGTATTGGCATGATACAGCTGTTCTCTTTGACTAGAGAGGGCATTCCTACCTTCTCTACCTGTTTTAGTAGTTCTTAACACGTTAAGCATGGAGCCTATTTTGCTGGGCTTTCCATTCAGGCAGCGGACCGGCGACCACTCGACGGGTGTTGAGTTAGAGTATAAACAGGCGCACAATGGTGCAACCAATGCAAAACTTCATTAAAATTACAACATTTAATTTTTAACCTTGATACTGCCGGTCCCATGCACCGATGTTGCCCAAACGAAAAGTCCACTGTCAGTCCCTGGGGACTGACGCTGCATGTAACGTGTTAAACTTCGAGAACTTTAAAGCATGGGTTAGAATGGAGAGAACACAAAACTTGAGATAAAAGACCCGAGTTTGGGAATCACATGCAACACTTAATGTGCATCTTTGAGCAAGTCACTTAACATCTCTCTATCCTAATATTACTATCATTCTTATCACGTGGTGGAGAGAGTAACTTCATTTGTAGAATCAGTTAAGATAATGAACCTGAAAGTGCTAAATTGTGTAATGGTTATTCGGTTCAGAAAAAGAAAATTCATTCATTTATTCATCCAACTAATAATTATTGGAAGCCTATTTTTTCTTGTTAGTTCTCTGATAGATGCTGTGAAGAAGGTAGTGAACAATATAGTTGAGGTTTCTACCCTCATAGGTCTTATATTCTAGTGAGGGAATAGGCAATGAACCAGCAAAAAAGGCATAATTGCAAAAGATAATTACATGTTACGGTGAATTGGAGAATAATTGAGAGAAGCCATTTGTACTGGTTGTTAAGCAACAAGCACAGAGTTAACGTCATCTGAGATTGGAAAGTTCTAATTCTCTACGCCTGGAGGAAAAACCAGGCAGGTAGAAGTGTGATAGGGATAAATATGCTTTGTTTTTGTTTTTCGCTATATTTCTATAGTATCTTCTGAATTTTTCTGTAGATCTGTTTGTCTTTCTGCCGTACTACTCTCTATTCATTGGCCCATGGTATTTGCATATTCCTGGTGAAGGCAGCCACCCCTTAGACAAATGTTGAGTGTTATTGGATTACTAAGGGGGCCTTTCTAAGTCTAAGGAAACAAAAGTTTAGAAAGCTTGCTTTTGTTGACAAAGAAAAAGAAAAAAGAACATTTAAAAGTTTAAACCTTTCTTCTACAGATTAAGAGCAACTGGGCTCTGAACACAAGGTTACACATTAAACCAGAGGGAGAGAGAATTTAGTTTCTATTTAAAGAGAAGTTTCAATGAGACACAAAGGAGTAGATATTTTTCCACCACCAAAAGAGAAAAAGAGAAAGAGAAAAACTGAAGGACAAGTGGTCAGATATAAATGTACTAGTTCTTTTTAGTAGATATAAAAAATCTTTTGAAATATGGTTTTAGGAGATATTATTATTGAACAGCAAGTATTCTGTTGCCTCCCTCCTCATTAGTAGAATGGAGATTTTGTTAGGTGTCCGTCTTTACCTCATGCAGTCCGTGTTACAAGAGAAACTGAACTCCCCTCTAGTCACAGGGGTGGGACTTAGTTGAAATAAATGATGGTAATCCCAACCCCCTTGATGGCAATTGGTTCAGAAACCCAGGCTTTAATCAAACATTCCTCTGTTCACTAATTTGTTTTGAGATGGTTCAATCAGATTGAAGGTTACAGAGAAGTTGTCTTCTTCTCTATCCTATTGGTGATAAAGAAAGCAGGCTCCCAGTACTATTTGCTGCCAACTTCTGACCCAGTGGGAAACCAGCTGTGGCACTAGACCAACAATGTGGCTCTGAGTGGAGAGATAGAGAGAAGTCATGTCCCAGCTGATATTGGTGAGGACTTGAACCAACCAACTACAACACTAAACCTTCTGTTTTCTGACATAATAGTTTTATTTCTTGTTTAATCAGTTAGAGTCAGGCTTTCTATTATCAAGAGCTAAAAGCGTCCAAGATTATACAATGGGAGAAATACCCAGATTATTTTGGAGGAGTGCCAGAACAGGGGGAATTATTTCTCACTTTTATGAACAGATTTTAGAAAAATTCAAGATTATTAGAGGATTCCTATGCCAACATGGGGAGGTGAATACAGAATACAAATGGACACATGGCATAATGTGGTTAATCAGCAAGAAAAGCTTATGCACCTATTTTAGTCTGAGAATGCTTTATAAAGAATTCAGAATTTTCTTCATGACCCAGGCAGTAGGGAACACAGGGCATATAAGACAGTCGAGGAAGCTGGGGCATGATACCATCGGGGGACTCTGGCAATGAAGGGTGTCTTGGTTGCATAGTAGAGGGCAGCAGGGTGGGCCACTGGAGCTAAGGTTGAATGGGAATCATTGCCATGTCCCAGAGGAGGAGTATAACCACCAAGACCCAAAGAGAAGGACAATTCATTAAGGGCAGACCCTGCATTATACAGGACCTATCAGCACTGATTAGAGTTTTACCAGGTAAGGTAAGGTATATATCTGAACTTGAGGTCATTGGGAATCAGCAGAGAACTACACGTGGGTAAGAATGTAAACTTTTACATATTACCCAATGTACCATATTAGAGGGGATGATCAGGTTGTGAGACCTATTGAGAGAGAGGAGATATAATCTTGATATGGCATCTGAAATTGGAAGTGATTACTCACTTTTCCAAATGAGACTGGGTTAATTTGAAAGAGACTGTTCTACTCATTATGGTAGACTTCAACATCTGCCCTAATTCTTTGCCCATGCTGTATCCATGTCCTGTGTCATATGACCTCATAACTCCTCTTTCTAACCAAGGAGAAGCTGGAGTAGACTCCATTTCCTCACTCTTGGATCTGGAGTTGGCCATGTGACTTGCTGTAGTGAATAGTGTGAAACTGAAGAAACATGTCTGCCTTGTAAGCCGAGGTCTCAAAAGGCCTGTGGGTTTCTATTTCCTTGCACTTTCATGCCTGCCATCAACATGAAAACATGCCCTGGTTTAAGAGTTATGTGGAGGAGAGCTGAGTCACCCTAGTCACCCCAGCTGAAGTCATCTTTGATCAGTTGACAGCCAGATATGCCCAGATGTATTAGTTTTCTATTGCCATTGTAATAAATTACTATGATTTTAATGGCTTAAAAAACACACATTTATTGTTACAGATCTGGAGGTCAGAAGTCTAAAAGGGGTCCACGAAGCTGCATTCCTTCTGAATAATATAGACTTTTTCCCGCTTTTTGAGGCTGCCAATATTGTTTGATTCGTGGATCCTTTCTCTCTCTTCAAAGCCAGCAACATACCATCTTCTATCCCCTGTGACCTTCTGCCAACGCCTTAAAATAACCCACCCAGATAATCAAAAACAATCTCTTCATCTCAAATCTTTAAATTAATCACATTTGCAAAGTTCCTTTTGCCACTTAAGGTAATACACTCACAGTTTCCAGGAATTAGGAGATAGACATCTTTTGGTACCATTATTCTGTCTACCATACCAGATGTATGAGCAAGCTAGACCAAAATTAGCAGATACAGGTATGTGAGCAATACATGCTCGTTGTTGTGTGTGACTGGGGTTTTGAGATCATTTGTTATATGGCATTGTTTTATCAATTGATAGCTGAAAGATAGAGACTGAGCTACCTTTCATGGCCAAGTTTAAAATTATATCCTCCCATTGGTTAAAATGAAAACTACAGTATAAAATGAAAACAAAAGATCAAAGAAGAAAGTTACTTTTCTTTTGTTTTCCTTTCTTTATTTTTTAACATTTTTCTTTCTACTCTTTTTTTTCATTGTGGGAAAAAATGAAAACAGAAAAAGCACTTCTGATCATATCATCCCAAGATAATTACTATGGATATTTTTGTGCATATCTACCCAATTTTTTTCAAATATTCAATCCTAGGAATTTCTATTCTGGGACTTTCAACTGAAGATTGACCTGAACTAGGAAATCATGCCTTTCACCTTAAACACCTAGAAATGCCAAAACAAACATATTAGAAAATAATAAATGAAAGAAGGTCAGAGTTAGTGCATTAGAAAATCTTGTACTATTTGGAAGAAGAAAGATGCCGAATAACCTGAGATTTCTTAAGTATACATGTTAAATATTTAAGGGTAACCACAAAAATGATAGAAATGCGATGTGACATCCAAACCAATGGAGGAAGCTGGAAAGAAAGAGATCCAGCAAAATTCAGAGATAGGGAGAAGAAGCAAAGAAAAATCTCCTAAAGGGAATGCACAAATAAGATAGCGGAGATCAGTCCAAACATATCAGTAATTATACAAATATACATAGATTATATAGAAGGTAGAGATAATCAGATTGGTTTTTTAAAAACCCACCTATTTGCTATTCTCCAGAGAGGCACTAAAAGTGAAAGAGTCAGAAAGGTTGGAAACAAGTGGAGGGAAAAGGCATTTGATGTATCAGGCAAACACTGGAAGTGTACTGGCGTTGCACATTGCTGCTACAGATATGCACAAAGTCCTATATAAACTGAAGTACTTTTATACTAGAGAAAATAACAAATGACTATAAAAAATGGAAAGGATAAATACATTATATATTCACGTGATGAAAGCCATATAGCAGTTACAATGAACGAACTAGAACCATATGAATCAACATAGGTATTTTAAATGTTGAGTGGAAAAAGAAGTGGAAAAATATTACATTCAGCCTGGTAACATTTATCCATATAAAAAAATAACTCTATATATTTCCCATATGTATGTGGCAAAAATATAAACATCTGGACTGGGTGATGTATACCGTATTTATGACAGTTGGAAAGGGGAAAAGATGAGATAGAGAAATAGAATAAATAAGGCATTAGCTTGATTTGTAATATCTTATTCATCTTAAATAAAAATTCAGAAGGAGATATCATTAATTAATGTTTGTTTCATCATCCAATTTTCTGTACTTAAAAAAAAATCTCCAAGAACAGTTCCTTAAAACGAAGTGCAGGATTCTACTATCATATCTAATACATAAAGAAAAAGAAGAAGAAAAAGAAATCTGTAGTGCTTTGCAACTTGCAGAAAAATATTGAGCATTATTTACTAGAGAAAAAATTGGGAAGACCTTACGTGTCTGGGAATAATATTGACACCTATCTTCGGGGCAGTATTAAAGAACTGCAGAAATTCATGTTCTTGAAAAATAGTTTATGATGTGACAAAATTTTCATAATAAACCATCTAATTCATTAAGCAGGGTGCAAAACTATATACATGTCTATGCATATAAAATTGACCTGCTTTGTGGCTGCCAGCATTATGGGTAATATTAGCTATCTTTTCTACAATAAGCATGTATTGCATTTAAATTTACTTTTAATTAAGGAGGCTAGTCTCACTGCAATCATATAAACTGATAAAATTATGTAGTTAAAAAATAAAAAGACTGCGTTTAGAAAAAAAAAAACATACTAAATGACAAGTGTGAACATTCCAGCTCATTAGAAATGATTCAGATTTGAGTGTTATTTAGTTATTTTCTGCTTCCTTTTCCACCCACAGATGCATTGGTTGTGGATTCAGGGCAGAGGGAAAATAGCCTGATTAGGACAGTTGACAAGTCCCGATGTGGCGTGGACCTACCAGGGAAATACGGGTATGGCCAGCATAGACATTTTTATCTGATAGAGGTGTGTATGCTTTCTGAGACTGGGGCCTCCTGGTCGCACAACACATTGTCATGCAGACCAGTGGAGATAACACTGCATTCAGCCCGAGGAGTGCCTCCCCCTAGCTAAGAATCTTACCGCTTCTGGCCTTGGAATCGGCTTTTCTCAGGGATAGTCTTCTTCTATTGTTTACATCCCATCCCACTCAAGATGTTGACATTGCAACAAAGACTATTATGATTAATTCAAGGGAAACAACTTGCTGAGTTTGATTACTTCTCAGCAGTCCTGAAAAGCAAACCTGGAATGCTGAGGGCCCAGGAGTTACCTCATTGGAGGCTGCTGTGAAGTTTGGATTTAGGTGACCAACATATTTCAGACAAGAACTCAGACTGGCATCTGGACTGACAAGCTTTCTCCTTCTAACAGCAAAGGTGGCCTCAGGTTCCAGTGAAAACAGAGATCAAAGAAAGGGAACCTGTCTTCTGACAGGCAGGTGGCAAACTGTACAAGTAAATGGTTTGTTCTATTGTCATGGATACCATTACGGATATTAGTAGATAGCATACAATATAAAAATGTCTTCATTCTAATAAGCCAGCAGAAAAAAAGAAAGAAAAGAAAAGAAAAACAGCTACATTTGGCATGACAATGCCACCTAGAAAATGACCTCTGTTTAAGCAGAGGTAATTGTCTAAATGACTAAGAATATTTGCTTGTCCCAAGGTTATCACTAGAACTAGCTCTTTGAAAACTACCAGCATTTCTTTTCTTCCTTCTGGGACTAAATTTCCTAAGTTTGCATTATGAGTAAACAGAAGACTTTTGGAATGAAACAAAGCTTGGTTGAATTGCTGCATTTCCTGCTACCGTGCCCTTGGGCTGGAAATTAGACTCTGCTCAGGAAAACCAGTAAGGCACTTGTTCAGTGTCCTGCTCCTGCTTCCCAGCCAAGGATCTCCAAGGATATCTGCCAGAGTGTTAATTTATCCCCTTGGAGGGTCCTGCAGCACATGCCCTGGGGCTCTGGCAACCCCAAAGAAAGGACGCATTTACCATTCATCTTGTTAGGGCTGACTGCAGGGGTCTTGTTAGAACACGTTTATTTTGTCCCTAAACATTCAGATCATCTTTCTGGTGGAAGTCTGCATATCCTTTATGGGAACACATGGACCCTATGTTTAGTTTCCTGCAACACTTGGACTGCTCAGTGTAAGTCATGAGGCATTGTGCTTGAACACGGATGTGTGGAACGTGCTGGAACAGCAACCACAAGGCAGCCAATCAGTTAAGAGGCTGTTGAATTAGGAATGGTCTTTCTCGCTATGGTTAAGTCTTTATTATATCTTTCCTCAGAGATGTAGGACAGAGACTTCTCACTGTGTGTGGTCTGGAAAACATTGGTAATATCCTCTCTAGTTACCTCTCTCCAATGTTTCCCAGTCAGAACAACAGTTACAGTTTCTCCTTCTCTGTCCATACACACCTTTCAGCACCATATGACTCACCATTTCCTGATTTCAGACTCTCCAATATGCCTGCCCACCATGCTGGACATGGGAACTTCTGGTCCCTTACACTGTTCTTTGGAGAATTGTTCCACCACTCATTCCTAACTCTAAATGGATCTCTGTTAAATAACACTTTTTACTATGGACAGACAGAACTACCTACCCCTTAAACACTTAGTGACTTGCTTTCAAAGACTATGGCATGGGGAAGGGGTAAGAAGTTACTTTACAGTGGAGAAACCCAGCAAATATCACCTTAGCCAGATGATCAAGGTTAACATCATCAATGACAAGTCACATCAGTGATAGAATGTGTTAAAAATGCCACTTTGCCTCTGTAGTCATTCTCCATAAATCCATATCCCAAGTATAACCATGAAAAATAATTTAGAAAAACCTAAATAGAAAGATATTATAGAAAATACTTGACCGATGCTCCTCAAAAATGTCAAGGTCATCCAAAAAAAGACCAGTCTGAGAAACTCACAGCCCAAAGAAGCTTAAGGAGATTGAAGACTAAATATAATATGGTATCCTAATTAGGATCTTGGAACAGAAAAGGATCATTAGGGAAAGACCAATGAAATCTGAATAAAGTATGAAGTTTAGAGTTTTTTGTTTAGGTTTGGTTTTTTAAGAAAGGGACAATTATTTTTTTGATCTGGACTATGTATCTTGCGAAGGCACAAACTTCGGTTGTCTTGCCAGTGGATGTAATGATTCTTAAATAAATTTGCCCCAGATAAATTCCTAGTTCTCATGTAGCCTAGGCTTGCCAAAATGTTACATTAAAAAACTCAGCAAAGTTAGTAGCCAAAAATAATAAGAAATAAATGGTATATCATACTTTACTTGAATATCTGGAAAATAAGAGCATTCTAATTCATAACACCATATTTTTTTTAAATGTTACTTCTTTCTGGTTTTCATATAACCTGCAGCTTTTCCAGACTTCATTACTCTCCAAATCCCTTCTGTTCTCTTCCCTCCCTCTCCTCTTTCTGAAGTCCCACAACCCATGGCTCTCCTATCCCATCATTTTCTCAATCCTTTCCTCCTGCTTCCTCCAAACTTTCTCTACCTATTATCCATTTTTATCTGTCACGGCCTGGAACCTTCAGTGGGGTAGTCAAAGAGAAAATTCTGCTTAACAGAGGTAGAAAGGGAATGAGGGAAGGCTATGAACTCCGTAAGTTAATATAGATTGCTCCCATCACAAATACAAATAGTTGGCTTTGAAATATGAGGGGGGACATACACCCCCCCCCCACACACACACACAAACTGGAATTACCTTCTGGAGGGCAGTTCCTTTGTAGCACAGGCTTCCCCCACTAGGTGAGTGTTCTAGGAACCCATCCGTATCAGTGTGCCAGCTGGTGTTGTTGTGAGAGGCTATATGCAGCTTCAGTGAATTTTTTTGGAAGACTCTTTCAACAAGTTTGCCCGTTTCACGATGGGTGATTACAAGTGCACCTGCCCACACCGTGCTGAGTGTTCAGCAGTTTTTTACCAAAAATGGCATGACCTCCCGTGCCCCATCCTCCCTATTCACCTGATCTTACCCCAAGTGACCTTTTTGTGTTTCCCCAGATGAAAAAAAAGTCTTCAGAGGGAAATGTTTTGTCAACGTGGAAGAGGTGAAACAAAAATGGCAGAAGCACTAAAAGACATCAAAATCAATGAGCTCAAAAACTGTTGTGAGCAGTGGGAAAAATGTCTTGATAGGTGTATTGCATTGAATGGAGACTATTGAAGGTGACTGAAGTTTAAACATGTAAGAATAAATACACATTTTTTACTAAATAAATTCTGGGCTTTTTAGGGTCCTTCCTCATATAGACCAGCATTGTAAAAACCACGACAGTGAGTGGGGTTGAAAAGTGCACCCAGAGGAGAAATCAGATGGTCTTGGTTCGGGTTCCAGACACACCATTTAAATGGTAATTTCTATGCTTTGTGCAGATAAAGTCCATGTCTGCCCTGTCTTCTGTATGTCCCAGTGCCTAGCCCAGAGAAAGAATCCCAGTATGCTTGACAGTTGTCCTTGAGAATGAGTACCCACTTCTCTAACTGTAAAATAGCAAATTTAGACAATGTCTGCCTTAGTCACTTTACAGAGATTTTATCAGGAGTCAAGCAACCTATGTTTTATGGGAAATAAGTGAAAAAAGGGAAGTGTAGTAAACAAAGCATCAGTGTGGACAGAGCCAGAAAAATCCTCCATAGCAAAGGGGGACTTGAATAAGCTCATTGGCTACAGTTTCTCACCTGTCAAATGGCAAAGGTGGGTGAAATTACCTCTGAGTTCTGACTGGCTCACTGCAATGTGATTGGGCAGCTCTTCCCATCATGCAGTAAATTGGGACTTGCTTTGACAAATAACTGTAAAATATGGTAGAATGACAGTGTGCAAGTTCTGAGCCTAGATTTTACGATCCTGGTGTGATTCTCCTCTCATTCTTGGAACCCTTCTTCCACATAGTAATTAAACTCAGGCTCTACTGAGAGATGAGAGACACATGGCTCAGTCACCTCCAGCACCCTAGCCAACACCCAGTCTATTCCAGAAACAGAGCTGCTCAGCCGACCAGAAGCTGACAGCAGATACATGAGTGAACCCAGTGGAGACCAGAAGAACCATCCAATAGACCATAACTCAAATTGCTGATCTACATCATAATGAGCCATCAAGTTTAGGTTTGTTTATTTTTTTAATGCAGCGATTACGAGCTGATGTAACTTTCAAAGAAAAAAAAATCAGTGAGTCAATTACTCCTTCTTCACCTGTACCTTCAGGCAGAGGGCACATTTTCCAGGGAACTTTCCCTGACCAAGAAAACACCTAATGCACTGTCTTGATGGTGCGTTGCCTGCTTTTGTTTGGGCACATAACTTTTTGTATTATTGTTAAATTGGTTACCTAAAAAGCTCTAAAGACATTATCCCTGAAGCCTGTTTATTTATGCCTCAAGCTCTTTCTTATTTATCTAAGACCGAGCTACTCTTAATGTTCATGAAAGAAAATAATGAAGTAAGACATATCTGTCTTTCATTTCTGTACCCTCTCCTGTGAGAACCACCATCCTTGAGGGTGGACAGCATCCTCTGTTGTCTTTAGACACATTCACCATGAACACCTAAGCTCACTTGTTTGGTGACTCTTCAGACCAGAGCTCTGGTCTCTGCATTGCAAGGTAACATCTAGTTATGTAACAGATTAATTCTGCTATAATGTAGCTCATCATAGAAAACTCAGTGGAGATTGGCTTCAGAGAAAAGGAGGAATTTGTTTCTGCTACTGAAGGTTATCTGGCTTCAGGCATGGTTTTAATTAGATTTCAAGTCTTTTTCACTCCATCAGTCATCTCTTTTTTCCTCCGTGTTGCCTTAATTTACAGGCAGGCTTTCTCCGTGGGGTGACAAAAATGGCCACTGGGAGCCCAAGACTCCAGTGTTTTCAGCTGAATAACTGCTGCCCAAAGAGATGTTTCCCTTCCCAGTAATTTCAACAAAAGTCTGGAGGCTGATTCTCATTGGACCTCCTTGAGTCATATGTTGTACCTAAATTGGTAACCTGCTAGCTCCCCCTGAAAAGGGCGGTGTGGGAGGTGATGGTGGGGTTAACATCACTTAATCAAGAGAGTGGGGTTTCTGAAGGAACATCAGGCGCTGTTACTAGAAGGAAGAACAGATGTGGTCAAAGCTAGCAGTTACCACTAGAACACTGGTTTTCAATCTTTGTTGCAGGCCAGCTTACACCAGATCCATGAGCACTGGTTTGTGGAGGACCAAGCCCCACCCTTTTCTCGGCAGGGTCGGAAATGGGCAGGACGCCGCTGCACAGTGGCAGGCGACCAGGGGCAGTTCATCCCAAATCTAGCTTATGACTTGCATGATGTGCCTGTGGAAATACTCATTGACCTCTGAAAAACAAAGGCCTGTTCCCCCACCTAAAAGGATTAAGCCATTTAGCAAACCAGCAACCTGAACACTAAAAGCAGAAGCAACTGCTAATTGCTAGAGAAGCCATTTACTAAGAAATGTCTTATACAGTTCTTTCCAAAGCCAGAAATTTACTACTGAGCAGAAATGTTTTATTACTAGGAAAGTTAGAAAGCCTTAACTAAAAATCATAGACTAAAAGATTTTAGTAAAAGGTTAAACAAAACAATAGATTCACATCTCAGAAAAATGTAAAGAGAACCTTCCTGTCGCCTGATAGGTAGCTAAACATCTAAGCTCTAACAAATGCAGTTAAAGAATGTCTTTGCCTATGTGTCAGTCCTCGTGAATCTCAAAAGGTACAAAGAGCAACCTCTGCATACATCTTTAACTCAGAGAGATTTAAGACTTTGAAAATATATGTTTAGCCATTAACTAGGACCTAGAGTTTTGTAGTTTAATACTGTTTCCTGGCTAAAAGGTAGATTAGCAAACCTCCTTATCACAGCATCCATTTGTTTAAGCCTAGGTGAAAATTAAAGTACTCTTGCATGTCAACCTTTTAGAGCTGTTAATGATTTGTAGTTGTCTCTACTGATTGTAAAAAGAAACCTTTTAAAAATAAAGAAAATCTTGCTGTGGTGGTTCAGTCAGTGGGAGAGAGCAAAGACTCCTGACTGGGCCCCTGCATTCTGAAAAAGAGTGTTGGACTCATTCATTGCGCCTTGCCGCCCCTCCTTCGGAGTTACCCATCTCCTAAGAGGTTGCAGTAAAGCTGGACTTCTGCAAATCTTATTGTATATTATAGGCACCAGGGAACCAAAAGGTCTCCGGTTTGATTCCCAGTTGGGGCACATGCCTGGGTTGTGGGTTGGGTCCCCTTTTGGGGGCATACGAGAGGTAACACATGGGTGCTTCTCTTGCGCATTGATGTTTCTCTACCTCTCTTTCTCCCTTCCTCCCACCCTCTCTAAAAATAAACAAATAAAATCTTAAAAAGAAAACACCTCTGGAAATAGCGATTTACTTGGTCTGAGTGTGGCCTGGGCATCAGTATTAGTTAAAACTCTCCAGGTGGCTCTAGAGCACACAAGGCAGAGAGTCTCCGCATTAGGGATATTAATAGTGAATTAAGCCTTAACCCTGGGGAATGCCTTGGAGAGGTATGGGTCATGCCAAAGGACTGCATCCCTCTGGCAGAAGACACTAGAGAAAGCTAGGAGTCAGTGTCGTGCAGTAGTTGTGGAAATGGACTGGGGCAGGCCGACAGGAAGCTCTCATTGTCCCCAATTCTAACTATATTAGCTTCCACCTTCTGTGTACACAAGCTGCTAGCCCTGATGACAACATTTAAAATAACATTTTGAGAAACTGTTTGCTCCAGAAAGCCAAAAAATCTCTTATGACACCCCCAGTTACAGAATTAAAGGTACAAGGTTAGCTATCCTGCCAGAGTCCTCTCACCCCCAAGGTCAAGTGCGTAGACCCTTGGGGTGTCCCTGGCATCATTCTGCCTGATGAGCCCATGACTGACTCCCCTGTACCCACTGGAGGGGGATGGAACAGACATTTCCATCTTTGCTACTGCAGTGTTTTCTCCCAGCTGGTTGTAGGAGGCAGATTCTCTTCATCTTTCTAGTGAGGAAAAGTTCTGGCCAATCACAAGAAGCCAACTCGAGACTGCAAATGTGAGGATGAGATGGCAAAATCTGTTTTTGGAGCTGTAAGAGACACTCTCTCCGTGCGCAGAGCTGCCCCAGAAAGCTTGCTGTCAGGAGGCACCGGCAGCTGTTCGCAGCCCAAGTGTGGGTGGGGGCGTCAGAAGCTGCGTCGGCCTGCGTCTCTGCACCCAAAATTCCACATCTTCCTTTAACCAGGGCCCAGGTTCTGAACAAACACGATGTGGGTTTCTCCTGGAACTTTCATTCTGGAGAAACCAGGAGAGGAGAATGTTCAGGGAAAGGCAGGGGTTGCAGTCGGCAGGGTGAGGGATTGGAAACCCGATCCCCAATACTTGGATTCCTGCCCTGTCTTCCTTGACTTGGGCACGGGACAGAGCCTCCCTGAACCTCAGTTTCCTCATTTGTAAAACGGGGTACTAGATGCTGTCTGAAAATCCTTCAGGGTCTGCAAATCCTGAGTTTATGAAAAGGAAGGGTGGGGCCACCAGCCTGCTTTGCTTTTGCAAGCAACTAGTCGTTTGAGGCCAATGGAGTGTTTAGGACCCCCTTGTTTTGTTTTTTGTTTTTGTTCTTTAAATTTAAAATGTCTTCATTAAAAGTAGTTAGGCTGTTCATTCCTTTGTCCTCTTCCCCATTGGTTTCTTGGACACGGTTCACCTAGACACTGCCTCAGTCTAGCAAGTTTGGGCTTTCCTTCTTGGTTGGCTCATCTATTGACATTTTGAGAACAAATATGACCCCTTCTTATTCTTAAGGACAAGAGACACCCACTCTCCACCTTATCCTTTTCCACCCCGCCCCCATCATTGTTATTCTAGGAGTACAAGCGCCGGGGAGGAGGCCCGAGGTGTGTGGCGGGCAGCCAGGCCAGGCCAAGCCCCGGTCTCCTTCCCACTGCGCTAATTCCGGTGTATTACAGAGGCACACTCGGCGCTTTGCAGATGCAGAGGCTGAGTCCGCTTCCGTGTGTGTTCTTCTCTCCCGCTCTCCCCCCTCCTCCCTCCTCCTCTCCCGCCCCCTTTCCTCCGCTGCTGTTTACTGATCCCCTAAGTCGTGATGACGTGCCGGGCAATGTGCCCAGTGCCAGGGCCCCGAATTCTTCAGGGGGTGGATTAAAAAGCTCTGCTCTAAAGGAGTCTCCTGGGGGCAGATGTGCAAATAAACAAACAGTGACAACACAGCGCCCCGAGGGCTCCCGCGGAAACGAGCACAGGCTGTTTGGAAAGCCCCCAGGAGGACCCTGACCCAGGGGGACGCCTTGCGGGTGCCCCGGGCCCCCGAAACAGATTGCAGCGGGGCGGTGCGGGGGAGGCACAGCTGCGACAGCCCTTCGGCCCGCCTGCGCCGCAGTGAGGCGGAATCCCGCCTCCCAGCCTGCGTCCCCGCGCGCATCTCCGCCGCCACCTACCCACTGCGGCGCTGCGGCCGCAGCCCTCCCGCCCACGCCCTCCTCCTCCCTCGCCCCGCATCCCTCCTCCCCCCGCCCCGAGTCCCGGCTCCTGCCCTAGTGTGTCGGCCCCTGACCCTTCCCCTTCTGCTCGCCCGGGGTTCTGCCTCCAGGCTTTCTGCCCGCAGCGCTGATGCGCGGCCGCTGGAGCGAGACCAAGGGGTGCGGTACCTGCCCCCCGCCCCCGCACCCCCTCCCGGGGACGCGATGGCCCAGACGCAGTGTTCCTGTGCATCAGGGACGTTGCGCGGGGAAAGGGGAGAAACAGAAATGGTGAAACATGACTCAGGATTCTTGAAGCAGCTCAGACACTGCAGAGAGTTCACTCCAGAAGGAGAGGTGGGAGGCAAGAAGCCTGGGGAGTTTCTACATCTCAAACACAGGGGCCTTACCCTAGCACTTCGCTTGAAATTCTGCAGGAAAGTAGAAATGAAGTTATAATGTATAGCTCTAAAAATATCAAACTGGTGTATGCGGATGAAAATTCACACCAAGCAAGTGATCCAAAACAAGGAAATAAGATTCCAAAGCCTTGAGCATCCAGAGACTAATCACTGCTGGGCAAAGGCCAAGCGCCTTAACCCCACTGGCCTTTCCAAATGACCTTTCGGGAAGAAATGCTGGCGGCTGGATGGAAACGAAAAGCAGCAGCAAATAGGGCCATGCGTCTGAAATCGCCAAAGGATCCATCTTGATGAAGCCGCCCTGAGCTCCAGGGGCCGCAGATGGGGTCACCAGGTTCCGCAGAGGCCCCTGCTGTGGGTGGAATCTGTCCTTCCCTGATAGGCTAGCAGTAAAGAAATGGTGCTGCCCTGGGCCTCTTGAATGAAAGAGCTGCCTCAGGCCTCCAAGCAGTTTTTCTGAGATGGTGGTGATTTGTTCAGCAAGGCATTTTGACTGGGGATCTCAGGTGATGAAAGGGCGGTGGGAAGACCTCTTTCTTTCTCTTGTTCCTATCAGTTTGCTTCCAGTTGGGGAAAAGGCTGTCCTTCCATCATATGGAAGCCGAAGTCATGTTCCTGGAACCTAAGTCAGATCCCTCCAATGAGTTCCCATCCCAAGTCATGACGAAACCTGAAATGCTTTCCACAATAGGTCCTGTTATTTCTCACGTCTTCCTCTTCCATTCTCTCCTCTTCCTTCCTCTGCTCCAGCCATCTCCCTGAACACATCAGGACCTACCCACATGTGGTACCCTGAACCTGGAATGCTCCATTTCAAGATATTTATTTCATTTTACTTCACTCCAGATACCATTCTATCCAAAATAGCACCTCTACTCACTAGCTTTGTAAACCTCGTTACTGTTTTCATGTCCTCATTACATGTTGATATATCTATTTACCACGTATCTCCCCTAGAACGTGAATTCCCTGAGGGCAAGAATTTTGTCCTTGTGGGCTTTTCTCTTCCCAATACTTGGCATATTGTAGATGCTCAATAAATATTTCTGGAAAGAATGAGGTCGGGATAGCCCAAGGAATTTGCTCACCTTTACATAGTCAGTGGAACAGCCAGGAGCTGAACCCCCACTACCTTCTCCTGACCTAGAACTTTTCTAGTGTCTCATGCTCAAGCTAGTTATTTGGAAATGATCTCAGAATGAAATCAGACTGGACAATGGCCACTGAGAAAGCCAGGCACCTTGTCAAGATGCAGTTTTTAGGGTATTCACATTTCTGGAATGTGACTATTTATGAAAGTAGTAAGTTCAATAGATGTTGAGTATGTAGAGCATGATGCAGTGCCAACCTTTGGTCTTTCTTAACATTTCGTCTTTAGTCACCTTTGAAGGCTTGGCTAGAAGCTGAGGTGTATAGAGTTTAGGGCCTTTGTACTGAAGCTCATCCTATCGATTAAGGCTGGAGATATTTTTGGAAGAGTAAGTCCTGCCAACTGAATCCAGAATCATAAGATCTGTATTGAGGTGTTGGAATATGGCTGTCAGTCATTTGGGCAAAAATGGGCTTTCTAAGTGGTTCAGTCTTCATGTGGTCATTTTTGTGACCATAACACCTAGTCCCTTTTCTTAACAGTTATTTATTTTTTTCTTCTAAGTTTGAACATTATAAAGAATGTCCAAGAATTTCAGTAGAGCTAGTACTTTTTAAAATAGCATGATGCCAAGAAATAATTCCCAGAGTTGGAGTCCGAAAAACTGGTTTTGTGTTTTTATTGCTGACCCCGTGACTTGCTTTGTATTCCATGAACAGGTAGGGTGCAGCTGTCTACCTGAAGCACTGTGATGAGGATCAAGTGAGGCAGTGTGGAATAAAGTACTTCGTAGGTGCTACAGCATTGGGTACTTGAGTATGAAGCATGATGCCCTTAGAAAAAATCTTATAAGGGCCCTGGCTGGGTAGCTTAGTTGGTTAGAAAAAATATAAGGAAAATTGAGAATAGAAGTCCATGTTTTGGAGGTTGTATACAGCCAGGGTGGGTGCTATGTACAAAACACAGTGCTCTGGGCACATTAAGAAAGGGCATACTACCTAAAATGGAAAATTTGCAGGTATCAACAGTCAAGTCTGAAATGACCCAGGGACTCCAGGGGAATGGGATCGGTGAACAAACTGCAATGGCTGAACATAGGGCTGGAACCAGTGAGAGTTGCAGCGACCAGACAAATGGATGACATTTGATCAAATTGAGAAACAACTGAGTGGAAGGATGGAAGGAAGAGTAGGGCTGGGGCTCGTTTCTGTTTTCCTCTCTTTTTTCATTTAGTAAATACAGCTGGCCCTCCATAACCATAGGTTCTGCATCCTTGGGTTCAACCAACCTCAGGTCAAAAATATTCCAAAAAATGTTACATTTTTGTAGATGTGCCCTATGTAGTTAAGACTAGGATGATTGTATCTGTATTGAATATGTAGAGATGTTTTCTTCCTGTCACTATTTCCTAAACAATACAATATAACAACTACTTAACTACTTACACAGCATTTCCATTGGGTACTATGATACATTAGGTATCATAAGTGACCTAGAGATGATTAAAAGTATACAGGAAGATTTGCATAGGTTATACATAAATAGTACCCCATTTTATATAAGGGACTTGAGCATACTTGGACTTTATTATCCATGAAGGGTCCTGAACCAATTCCCAGTGGATACAGAGGAATGATGCATTATTGAATGCTGACCAGGTGTTAGGCATAGTCTTTTCATCACCTCCAGGAAACTGTCCCTAGATAACTGATGAATAACCAAGTCCTTCTTGTAAGTGGGCTGGTATTGGAACACCCTTCTTTTCCCTAACAACACTTAACCTGGAGTAGTCGAGTAAAGAACTAGGGGATTTGAACTTCTAAACACCTAGAAAAGCATGTAATTTTCTACAGATGGAAATCTGTTGCAGGTTTCTATGGAGGAAGAAGAATTAGGTTTTCTGGGGCTTTGGAGATTAGGATACATCCAACAAATCTGAAATGGCAGAATTGGACCAAATAAAATATCAGCATATTTTTACTTCTGGGTATTTTAATTTTTTTCTAATTTTAAGTTTTAATTAGAGTTTACTTTCATAAAATATCTACAATTACTCTTTTATTTTTTTAATTTTTTTATTTTATTGATTATGCTATTACAGTTGTCCCATTTCCCCCCCTTTAGTTCCCTCTGCCCCACTCCCCACCCCCATTCCCCACCCCCATTCCCCACCCTTTAGTTTTCGTCCATGGGTCATACACATAAGTTCTTTGGCTTCTACATTTCCTATACTATTCTTAACCTTCCCCTGTCTTCTACCTATCGCCGCTCATGCTACTTATTCTCTGTACTTTTTCCTCCTCTCTACCCCTCCTGCTCCCCTGTTGATATCCCTCCATGCCTTATATAAATTCCTTTAACATTTCATATAATAAAGGCTGGGTGATGATGAACTCCTTGAACTTGACCTTATCTGAGAAGCACTTTATCTGCCCTTTCATTCTAAATGAAAGTTTTGCTGGATAGTGTATTCTTGGATGTAGGTCCTTGCCTTTCATGACTTGGTATACTTCTTTCCAGCGCCTTCTTGCCTGAAAGGTCTCTTTTGAGAAATCAGCTGACAGTCTTATGGGAATTCCTTTGTAGGTAACTGTCTCCTTTTCTCTTGTTGCTTCTAAGATTCTCTCCTGATTTTTAATCTTGGGTAATGTAATTATGATGTGTCTTGGTGTGTTCCTCTTTGGGTTCAACTTCTTTGGGACTCTGTGAGCTTCCCGGATTTCCTGGAAGTCTATTTCCTTAATCAGTTTGGGGAAGTTCTCCTGCATTTTTTGTTCAAATAAGTTTTCAATTGGCACCCCTATGACTTGGATGTTGAAATGTTTAAAGATGTCCTGGAGGTTCCTAAGCCTCTCTTCATTTTTTTGAATTCTTGTTTCTTCATTCTTTTCTGGTTGAATGTTTTTTTTTCTTCCCTCAGGTTCACAAAGTTGATTTGAGTCCCAGTTTCCTTCTCACCCCTATTGGTTCCCTGAACATTTCCCCTCATTTCCTTTAGTGTATCCTTCATTTGTTCATCTAATTGAGACCAAATTTCAAACATTCCTGTGAACATCCTGATTACCAGTGTTTTGAACTGTGCATCTGATAGATTGGCTATCTCTTCCTCACTTAGTTGTATTTTTTCTGGAGCTTTGATCAATTCTTTTATTTTGGCCATATTTTTTTCTCGGTGTGCCTGTTACTTTAAAGGGCGGAGCCTTAGGTGTTCACTAGGGCAGGGTAACCCTTGTTGTGGTGTGACGCTGCCTGTTGGGACAGGGCCTGAATGAACAGTGGCGCTTGCTCTGCTCTCTGCATTTCCCCCCACCACCCATAAGCAAGTTGGGTCCTTCTGTGCTGGCTCCAGGGTGGGTGGGCTTGCATAGTTCCAAGTCCCTGTGGGTCTCTCCAATGAACTCTACTGTGAGGCTAGGAGTTCCTCCCGCCACTGCCTCAACCCTTACAGGTGTTTTCAATTGGTGGTTTGAGGCTTTATTTCCCCTCGCTGGTGGGTTGGTGGTCTGCTCCGCTCCCCAGCTTTTTCTCCTGGTTTATCTGTGCGTGAATGAGGGACTGCCCGGTTCACCAATGTTGGCCCTGCTGGTTCAGGGTCGGCCAGCTGCGAGCCTCGCTGAGTGCGCCGGCCGTGCTTTGGATCTCTCCGGGCAGCTGCAGCATTGCTGGTACCGCTCCATAAAGTGCTGTCTCGAAGTGCGCTCTCCACCCGGCTCCACCCTGCTTACCGGTCTGGATAAATGTGTCTTATTTAACTCCTTGGTTGTTGGACTTCCACTTAGTTCGATTTTCTGTCAGTTCTGGCTGTCCTTGTTTTTTAAATTGCCATTTTTCCTCTTTTGGTTGTGCGAGGAGGCACAGTGTGTCTACCTACGCCTCCATCTTGCCAGAAGACTACAATTACTCTTTTATTATCCGTAACCTTTTCTATGTTTCCTACCAGCTGTCAGCCTATGTGTTTGTTTTCATCAATAAGCCACTAGGGGATGGACAGTCTGTTTTCCTAGCACACCAAACACCAAGTCACTATGTGAAGAAGTTCATAGAAAATATTGTCTAATGACAATGGTTTTTCTTACATACTAACTATATAAAATAGCCTTCAAATGCCTGAAGTTTTCAATCATTCATTGAATATCTGTATGCCACTTATGGTGTTCTCCTTTGTGGATGTAACTTCATTTACCTTATTTTTACCATCTGGGTCCCTAATAATAGTTCTTCACAACTCTATGATGATATGAGCCCTGATATTGAAACTCCTGATAAGAGGTGCTTAGAAAGAAACAGATAATAAAAGGCAGACTCTGTTTGTATTGAATGGGAAGATGAAAGATAGAATATCAGTCAGATATTGCTATATAACAATTCAGCTCAAAACTCAGTAGCTTCAAATATTTTTTTTCTTATGTATGTATCAGTGGTTGGATGATCTAAGTTGGGTTCAGATGGGCTTGGCTTAAAGCTGCTGACTGGGTCTCTATATCTGTACAGGTATTTTTGCTTGATTCAGCAAGCCAGATTGGGTGGATAATCGGAGCACAAAAGTGCAGACCCAACTAAACAAGTTCCTGTCAAGTCTTTATCACATCATGTTTAGTAACATTTCCTAAAGCAAGTCACATTGCCACACTTATTATCAATGAAGAAGGGGAGTATATTCTACCCTTAGTGGAAGGAATTGAAAAGAACATGATTACAGAGAGGTGAAGCACTAGTATCAATAATACAAAATTAGAACTCAGTTTCTGTGTTTGGAATGTTTCTGTAATATGGGAACATCACATTGTTTCACCTTCCCAATGTTCTAACTCATTAGAATCAGTTAATTCATGGATTAGGCTGCTCTAGCTGCATTTGGAATTATTTCCCAGTGAAGGCCTTTTGGGCTGTTGATTAATTGGCAAATGCTAAATCAGAAGCACTGCTAGACATAGAATCAAACAGTCTTGGGTTCGAATCCTAGTGGCACCAGTTATTATCTGTGTATCTTTGGTCATTTAACCTTTCTGAGCCTCCATTTCCTCATCTATAAAATGAGAGTAATAATTCATGCTCTATATTGATCTCATAGGGCTTTTATAAAGATTGAATTAAATGAGATGATGTGTTTGAAAATGTTCTGTAAGCTGGAAGAACCTGTACATGCATGGTAGCATTATTACTGTGCAGAGAGCACAAAGCCTTCTGACAGGTGCTGTTTGTACTGATGTTTTCAGAAGTCCAGCTTCCTATCTAATTCCACTGACTTGGTGACTTGTGTATTGCTGCTGTGCCTCTTTGGGCATTATTGTGCCCCTTAAGCCTTGTTCCTGAGGTAGCCAAAATGAATTGTACACAGTGTGAGGTGAGGGTGGGATAGTCACAGTGGAATTACCAAGAAAGAGCAATGGGAAGAGGTGGTAAAGCCAAGAAGAAATTCAGCCCACTTCTTGTTCTGATGATTGTCAGTTCTGCCATCAGGGGTCTTTCTAGGGTCTCAGAGCATGGAATTTTGAGTCAACATTCTTTGTTGGGGTTTTAAAATTTCTTCCTGGTTATTTTCCAATTTCTATGGAGGTTGGCACATGCTATGGAATCCAAGGCCAACGAATGCAGAATAATGTACAGCTTTGAACAGTGCTGGTGGATTCCTTTGCTTGGCTTTCACTTCAGTGACAAAATTCTTGATTTTCATGAATGCACTTAAAAATACATACTTATTTAACAACCTTAGCAGTCTACAAGATACATATTCATATCTGGAATACCATCTGCTCTATCTATTGGAGTGAGTTGATTTCTAGGTGTACGCCATCCAACCTCATCCAGGAGGTAGCCTGCGGAGTCCAGATGGCTTCTGGCATTTCCCTGGCCACACCAGTAAATGGGCTCAGGCCCAGGAAGTGGTTCGAGATTAAGGACGAGGATCACACCAAATGGACTAAGGTTGGATCTTAAGTATTATCTGACCTTTCAGACTGTATCTGAAGGGATAAGGAAAAGCCATGGAATATTTCTTGTGATTTCCCAGAGGCAAAACTCATTACTGAGAGCGTTTCTCCCACATGCAATGATTTAAGCAAGGTCTAAATACAGTATGATAATCTCAGGTTTTCTAAGAAGAAACATCCCACATCACATCCAAGATAGTTATAGGGTCAAAATATGAGCTTCAGATAAAGCAAACAAGCAAGTGAAACAAAAACTCAAAAGTTAAACCAAAATTAATGGAGGTGGGGTGGAAGTGGATGGAATCAATATCCCTTATTTCCAACCTGAACTAGCTATGAAGTTTTAAGCAAGTCATTTCACCAATCTGTGCCTCAGTTTCCTTATCTGTGACAGAAATGTATTAGACCAGATTCCCTTAAAGGCCCATCCAGTTTTGTCATGTAAAACTTTTATGACTTCCCCATCCTTATTGGTGGAATGAGGAAGTTAAACCACTTTACTTAGAAGGCACTAACTCTTTCATCCCATGATAATATTTTCTAATAAGAGAAAAACGGAATTGCACTGGGCTCCATGCAGGCCCTGTTGGCCATATGTGTTTTTTGGCAAGAGTTTAGGAATAAGAGATGGAAAGGAACCAGAAGAGATGTGGGCCTTTTCCCATTGGCATTAAAGTGAATGTTTAGTTTAAAATGCGCAAAATAAAAATAAAACAAAGGAGTCTGCATGTGAACATTTTCCATGTAAATAATAGACAATATCCCATTATTGAGACTAGTCAGAGAGTGCATTATTGAAAAGTGCATTTTTCATCTGACAGGTACCATTTGGAGCGCAAATGCATGTTTCTGGCAAAGCCCCATGCCTGGTAATGTTTTTCTTAGCACGGAGGTTTTAGAACTGGGAGAGAGGTTATGCAGAGGAGGGAATGTATTCAGAGATTCAACATGTCTGTGTTGCTCATCTTTCAAGACCATGAAATTATCAGTAATAACCTCAGTTACTCTGCTTCTTCCAATATGAGAATCCAGACAGCTCACAGCTACTGCTGGAGCCTGAGGATTAGTGAGCATCCTTTGCACCTTGAGGTGTTCATGCTTTTACTTCCCCTTCTTTCCTAGATCTTCCATCTAGTACATCCCCCTCTTTTTGGACAGCACTTATAGGAAATAATGCATTCACTTACGGAGTTTTGAATTTATAGCTTCTTTTCTAGGCTGAGTCTCTGTCAAAATGGTCTGTGTTTCTATTTGGGGGTGGAGAGATGAAAATTATGTAAGCTAAACAACTTGTGGAGGGCATTTTTAAAGTTACAAGTAGATGTTACTTGTTAAAAATTCCTGCCAACCAATGAAGCCTTAGCTTGCTCCTCTTAAAGGGCGTTTCAGTACGCAAGGACGCAAGTGCAAGTAATTTAGTAAGTAGGTGATGTCAACAAGCCCACAGAGAAGTGAGGAAGTGAGACAGACAAAGGCAGGCATAAGTTTTGCCAGAAACATCATCAAATTAAGCTCAATCCCATTGGGGAACTTTAAGAACCTAGATAGAGAACATATCCCAGAGTTATCCCAAGGGATCAAGGAAGCTGAGGTATTTGTGAAACCCTGCCAGTCATGGGTTGAGGGCTGCCTCAAAGGGATATTAACTACCCTTTGTACTAATGTTGTACTAGGGCAGAAGCACTAGAGTAAGCACCCAGAAGTAGGAATTCAGGTAGGGCAGCATTATAAAGGTAATATCTGAAGGGATATGGGCAGGGCCCCACCTGCACTTGCTACAAATAGACATGTTAAGGAGATTACCTATAACAAATAGCTATACGTAGGTGAAAATATTAGAATTCCCCACTCAAAATTAAATAATAAAGGAACAATAATCATTCAAAACTGAAATATCTAAAGATGGGTGGCTTTAAGTAAAGCTTGGTCCAGGTTCTTCAATGCTTTGACCAGTGATTTCTTTTCTGTATTTCTTTGCCCCACTTCTTATGTGTTGACTCCCTCAATAGTTTCTGTGTTCATGGCTGTAATATTGCCAGCAGTGAGTAGCTCCTTGTGACCATATTTTCTAGGTTCAACATTCAGCGAAGAAAAGAAAGTCTGTTTTCCAAATAGGTTAGACAAGTCCTGGAATTAAGTATTTGGGGCTGTGATTGATTGCCACCTTTAAGCCAATCACTATATCCAGGGGCTTTAAGTCTATCAAGACTCACTTCTGAGTTTTTGGAAGGTGGGAGAGAGAATGGCGACTCCAACTCAAAACACATGGCTGAGAAATTTAGTCTGTTGGATCAGGGATGGGAAGGAGTTAATACTGTGGCTCTTAAATCTAGTAGTAGAGGTGTTTGATAACCTTAAACAAAGGAGCTAAATCAATAATATTGTATTTCAGCTCCCGGATGTCAGAATCCAGCCAAATGTCCAGGGAAGTGAGAAAAGGATTAACTGTGTGGTGGTGGGCGGGGGGGCGGGGGCAGGAAGAAAAAGTAATGGTGAAAAGCATAGGTGCCAACAGCCACACCAGGGAGCTGAATTCAGACTGTATCTTTGACAAGCCTAATGCTGGGTAATATTTATTTAGCTGAGTCTAGTAAGCAGAGTAAAGAGTCTCATCTCTCAAATTGGCACAGCAAGGGGCCACAGCAGCCAGGGTGCTGATAATTAACAGTGAAATGCCTGGCATGGTCTCTCCCTGGAACATCCCGAGGGATGTCTGGGACTGCTGGGCAAATTCATTTTCCTCTTGTCAGCTGGGCTGTGGATGGAGGTTGCTGCAGAAAGCGACCGGAGCAGCCGGCCGAAGGCAGAGCAAAATGGCTACTCTGAGCAGGCAGGCTTGGCTGAGGAGGGCAAACCACCTCTGACTTGTGAAAGATCACATACACACTTTGCATTTTCAATATCTGTAAATGTAGATCAATACAGGCAAAGGGGACTTATATCATTTTCAGTTCACAAGTGCAGCATTGGAAACAGTAGTTGCCGAATCAAACAACGTTAAAACTCAACAAACCCTGGAGACTACGTGGTTCAACCATATGAAATCGAGTACAGCTGTATGGCTTGCCTAAACTCTCAGTGAGTTCACTGTAGACTTGAGGCAAGAACTCAGCACTCCTGTGCACCAGTCCAATGTTTGAGATCTAACCCGGGCATAGGTCTTGTTCCCTTTTTATAGCTGAATCACTTGGTGGAATTCATACAGCACATCAGTAGAAGATGAAAAACTCTAATCTTATTCAGCACTGTCTATGAATAACTCTGGAAGCCCTCTCTAATTAGCTAATAATAGTGATGATGAGGATGGTAGATAACAATTATTTGGCTTTAAAAATATACCAGGCACTGTGCTAAATAATTTGCATGTATTATTATTTTGAATTGTAAACCTCATAAACTCTTTGATGTGAGTACTATTCTGATTGTATGATGGAGGAAATTGAGATTTACAAGTTTTATGAACTTGCCCAAGAACACAATTAGTAAATGGTGGAGCCAGGATCTGATCTGACATGGTTTCATTCAGGAGCCAAGCCTATGCCTGTAACCACTGCTAACTTTAAATTTTCCTTCTCAATCCTGCCAGTGTCTAGAAGACTTCCACTTGATTTTGCTTCTCCATGAAGAAATTCTAAATCCTGAGTGATCCAGTATCCTTTCTTTTATCTCTAACCAAAAAGTTGTAAGTTTATTGTACTTTGTAGAATTGCTGTTAACGATTTTGGAGATGCGGTATTTTTTTAGAGGATCACAAAACACTGCATTTACATATTTAAAGACAGTTTTCCAAAATGTCAGTTCAAAATAGAGATTTATCAAGATTTGAAAATGAAATAATTTTCTCTTATTGCTGACTACGAGCTGTCAAGAATGTGCAAGTTGTATGCCAGAATTAGAATATTGTGGGGGCATCTGACCCCACCCAGGGGATCCCTGCCAATCTTATTTCCCCACCTCTGATCTGCATGACTTCCAATTCTCCTTCCTCCAGTTTCTCCAGATGGCAGACATCTTTCAGCCTCCTGGCTCCTGCAACTTCTTCGTACTGAACTGAAGCCAATTCCTGAAATTGAACTTCCTCCTCTTCAAAGGGGTGTGAGTAGCTTCTACAAGGAAGAGGCCATCTGACTCCACTGCCTGTTGTCTTCTCTTGTTAATGTCCTTATTTGACCTCATTTTTTCCCAGTTGTCCCCACGGAGAGCTGACCATTGGCTTGACTGGCATCACCTTTCCCTGTTGGTCACCTTCTCATCTTAATTCTTCTTTCCTCAACTTAATCATTAATATCCCACTCTTCTCTACTCTCAGGATTATTATAACTTAGGACAGGTGAACTAACTCTGATTTTTTAAACTTCAAGCAGTTTTGCCAATTACATCAGCATCGAGCAGGCTCAGGGATGACCGAAGAGTCGATTGTTCATCTACAGGAGTATTAGGTGAAATTGCTTAGCATGGAGAAGGAACCCACCACAAAAGAATGGATGACTGAGGATCACATAGAACATAGCTGGGTCTAGTTTGTCCTTTTCTTTTTCTATCTTTTTCTAGCCTATCTTAGCTTGGTAAGACCTACATTTGCCTCTTTTCTATCTTTAACCAATCACTGTCATATGATATAATCTAAACTTTTTTTGCATTATTAATAAACAATTGCCATGCTCCTGTCTTCTAGAAATTTTTAACCTACCTGAATATTTATAAGAAGCATAACTGAGCACTTTCCAAAAGTATGAAGAATCAATTAATAGAGGCTTTCACTGCTCATTGAGATCACTTTTAAAAAGACAAACAAATATTTCTTCTGCCTAATCTTCTTTTTATATCCTGCATGTGAGTTCTTCTTACTTTCCCTCTACATCAATGTTTATATTTTAATTTATTATCTTACTTTTTATTTCTTTCATATTGAATCTTGATGAAATCCATGAGTTGTCTCTTCTCAGTAAAATGTCCAAACGTCATGCACACACACATACACACACATTGGCCAAACCTCAAAGTGTTCATCGATGTTCACACCCACAGAAATCCATTCCTCACACTGCTGTCAGACTAATGCCATCATTTTTCTTTCCTAGTCCCTGTCACCTCTAGAATACAAAATAAAGTTCAAAGTCTTTCATGACTACTGCTCAAATTACCTTTTTTTCATTCATCTCCTATTCTAACAATGTTTTCTGCATTCTAATCTCTTTGTGCCTTTGCTCAGGCTCTTCTCTTGACCTGGAATGATTTCACTTCATTTTCTACCTTAAAGAATCATATACCTTTCCCAATCTCACTAATGCCACTTTCTGCGAGTCCTTCTATCACCCCATCTGACATTAACTGACAGAATCACAACAGGATTCATCTCTCCTTTCTTTTCCTTACAACTCCCTGAGGCTTTTCTCTTTGATAGTATTTGGGAGCATGTAAATCTAAGATTAAATAAAACATTAAAATAATTTTGTAAAGATTTCTGTTTGCCTCATATTATTCATTTATTTATAAATAATAGTACCTAATTGTCTCAATAACAATAATACTCAATTAATATAGTGATGATTTATGCTTGATATCATAATGAATTGATAGTCATTTTCAAGCTAGGGACAATAACATAGGGAATTGAATGAAATGAATTCAGTAATATGTTAACAAATCAAAAGTAAGAATAAAACAATTGTTACTATGCACAATAAATTCATAAATATTTGTGAAGTTCTAGGAGTTGGAATAAAATCTGTATATGTTTTATTCACAAAAAAGAGTAATAAATAATAGTATAAATTTAAATTTAATGTGCTAATGTTAGGTGCTAGCATTGATCCAGCCACTGGGGCATAGTAGTGAATGATGCAGGTAGAGCCTCTGCTCTCATGGAATTTTTTTTTTTTTTTTAGAGTTTAAAGTGAAAAAGAATTTACTAGTGAAGCTGAGAGACAGAGAGAAGGCTACTCCACAGGCATTCAAGAAGGGGGAAGAATATTCAAGATTTTTCCAGGAAAGGGGTGCAGACTTCTCACAAGAGCATCATTGGCCATATTTTGTCCTTATATGGGCTTTCTGTTTCTCATCATGGCTGCTTGGGATGTGTCATTTAGTATGCTAATATATTATAATGAGCAAATAATGAGGCTAGGGGTTACAGAGAGGTAAAATTAGTTGCCATGCTGAGTAAAGCTGGTCTTCTGCTGGTTCTAAGCCATAAATCCATCAGGGGTTGGTCTTACATGCTGGAACTTTCTTTATATTGGGAGTAGGAAGCCTAGAGATAAGTTTTAGAAAACAGATATTTACAAATATTGAGTATTTGAAAGAACATTACTTTGAGAAATGAGGTTGTGAATGACTAGGGGGGAGGGAAAGAAAAACATTATTAATTTTTTAATTGGGAGGTCATGAAAGCATCTCTGACATTTGAACTGAAATCTGAAGGGTAAGAAAGTGCTGACCAGGTAAAGATGAGGGGAAGAGAAAGTCAAGTAGAGGGTACAGCAAGTGCAAAGGCCCCGAGGCCAGAGCTCACTAGAGCAAAGATAGGCCAGTGGGGGCTGGGAGAGATATGTTCCAAATGAGGTCAGAGAGGAGGAAGGAGTTCGGAATTTATTTTCAATGACATAGAGATTTCTAGCTCTGCAAACTCCTTGAGAGCAAACATACATATGTATCGTGGACCAGCACAGTGCTTGGCAAAATAATAAATGCTGTATTACAACCAAATTATTTTGAGCATATTAAGATGCTTGTTATTGTAAACTAGAAGAAAGTTGTTTCCTGGTCTATGCAATGGATGTCCATGGTCACATTTGACTAAGAGGAAATGTAGCCATTAAGTAACAACCCTTGAATTTCAATTTCCTCCAAGGACCGTTGTGAGAGTTTTATGAGCTCATAACAGTCCTACTTGCCCTGCAAGTTTCCATTCATTTCACTTTCTTCAAATCTATCTTATCGCTGAAATGGTTTGAAGCCTCAGGAGTTTTACAAGCTTCAATCTGCTCTTGGCTTTTTGCCTCCTGACATTCAATTTTCACACCTACTTTTATGAATTCTAGAATGGTACAGACTGGCTTCCTCTGATAGCATTTTTTTCTTTCAACACATTTCCAATCATTACTTATTTAGAAGGTTGTATAAAACATATATGTTCAGCTTAAAGAATAATTACAAAGCAAATACTTGTGTAACCTCTACTGAGGTTAAGAAATAGAATGGTACATTTTAGAAAGTGGGATTTTAGAACCAAATGCAAACTTTAGATCTAGAAACAAGTGGTTTTATACAGGCCACACAACAGTTCCTGACAGACAATCACGAAATCTAAACTAGCCAGCCCCATAAAGATCAGGGTCTCAGTTTCTCAGATCAGGTTGTCTGGGCTCGAGGTGAACATTTTCAGTCACAGTTGAGGGAGGAGGAGCTAATTTTCTCTCAAAGGGACAACTGTTTCCTTTTCCAGAAGCTCTCCTGAAAGTAACACTGATGTTCTACTTTCGAGATGCTGGCTAATTTCATATGTGGTTGGATTTTTAGCATGGGGTTTTCTTTATTTTCCTTTTTTCTTTTATCACCAACTTGGCTCATGTTCAGAGATAATATCTTCTATATGAGTTTTGATGAGTAGTGAAATCAGAAGGGATTTGGGCTTTATTTCAGTGGCTTTTATTCGAAAGACAGTTTTATTTGGAGGGGTGGGTGGGGTGTTGTAATCATACCTGATCATTTCTGCTGTGCAGTTGAGATGTGGACCTGGCCGATTCTGTGTCATTAGCATTGTTTCTCTCTCTCTCTCTCTCTCTCACATGCACACACACACACACACACTCACTCACGTCAATGACCTCATTAACACTGGTACCTTGGAAATACCAAAAGATGAGGACAAAATTCACATAAACATCTGTATTCCTCCATGTAACATTTTGCTTACCATAAGAAACTTTCTTGACCCTCATAGGCAAGAAGAGATGGGCAACAATTCTGGATTCCTAAAAATTATTTCAAAGGTAGAGAATTCAAATGTCTTCTATTCCAGGTAGAAAATATAAGTTTAGTGTACAGTGTTGCTGGGGCCCATGACTGGTGATTATTTGCCCAGTTGTGATACTGTGATATCACATGAAATACATATTTTTGTCTTTATCTCAGATTCCTGACACAGAACTCCTTAAACCCTTGGTATTTCTGAGTAATCGTGTTAAGAAAAGCTTTCTTCATTATTCATAATAAACCCCTTTAATTATACCTGTGTTTATGCTAATGAGGTGACTCTTGGAGGATGGTGACTAGTTGCCAAAGGAACGAACCATGTGATTACAGGTTTGGGAATTTCAGCCCTTCCCCACCTCAAACTCCTGCCAGGGGAGAGGAGGTTGGAAGTTGGGTTAATTGTTAACAGCCAGTTATTTAACCAACTGTGCCCATATAATGAAGTACCTACAAACATTTTATTTATTTATTTTAAGCTTCTATTTATTTATTTTTAGAGCGAGGAAAGAGGAGGGAGAAAGAGAGGGAGAAAAAAATTGAAATGAGAGAGAAAAATCGATCAGTTGTCTCTTGTACACTCCCTAATCAGGCACTGAACCCGAAACCCAGGCATGTGTTCTGACCAAGAATTGCAACTGAGCCACACTGGTCAGGGCAAAGTATCCATAACCATTTTAACTGAAGGGTCTAGAGAGCTTTGTGGTTGCTAAACACGTTGAGGTTCTGGGGGATTGCATGCACAGAGAGGTCATGGAAGCACCAAGACCGCCCACCCTGTCCCATCCCACCTTGCCCTATGCATCTTTTCTATTTGGTTCTTCCTTCTTTGTATCCTTCATTATAAATGAATAATAGTAATTAAGGCATTTTCCTGAATTCTGTGAGCCATCCTACCAAATTAGCAAAACTGAGAAAGGGTCATGGGAACCTCTGACTTAGAGTTAATTTGTCATAAGTACAGTGAAAGCCTAAGACTTTGATTGGCATATGAAGTGGAAAGTAGTCTTGTGGGGATAAGCCCTTAACCTGTGAGGTTTGCACTAACTCCACGTATTTGGTGTCATAATTGACTTAAACTGTGGGGCACTCAGTCAGTGTCCACTGAGAATTGGAGAATTGCTTGGTGTGGGAAAAAACCATACATTTGATGTCAGAAGTGAGCAGTAGGAGGAAACAGTTTATTTTATTTTTCTTTATGAGCCTAAAGACACTGAAGCATTTTAAAAAATATCCCATGAAGGCAAAAAGAAAAAAAATTGAATTGTAGGTGGGACAAAGTTCATAGTCACTGCTAAGCTAAAAATAAAAGGCTAAAGTGGGTAACAACAAGCATTTATTTGAGATTTAAAAAACAGCTATTTGGGAAGCACTGATTCAGGCAGAAGCCCAAATAGCATTCTAGGTAGGAGTCAAAGGCCAGGGGTATCTATGAGAAAGGGAAGGGGAACAATGACCTCAATAGAAGGAATGTATTTCTATTGGTTCCGAGAAGCTAACGTAGTGACACTAATTCTAAACAGTGTTTTTAATTTTTAGTCTGGTAGCCATCAGTCTGGTAATCATAAAATCTGCTTTTTTATCTTTGCAAACGGTTATTTGGGACTTAAACTCAGTCCAAAGGTTATTTTGCTCTGTTTTAATATTCCAAAAGTTTGACGTCTAAGATGTGAAGGAGATTCCTCTGGGATGGCAGCCCTGGTTCCATTTGAAAGTGGCTCTCATTATGTTTCACACCACTTCCGTCTAAGTTTGTCATCTTGGAATCTTTTCACACAGGTCAAATCAAATTAAAATGGCTATAAAGTTAGTGTTGGTGAGGGGAACAGTTACAGAGTGAATGTACATTTGTTCAGGGTACTGGTGGTGATGATAGTGAAGGAGGAGGTGGTGAGTAGAACGGGGTAATGTGGAGAAATTTGCTACAAAGCAGCAGATCTCTTGGTAAACTAGTGTGATTTACCATTTCATCTGTCCATGCTTCCTTTGGGTTATTTTTTTTCCCCAATCTTTCTTTCAGTTCACTAATTCTTTCTTCAGTTTTATCTGTTCTGCTGTTATAATCATTCGTTACTTTTTGCATTGGCTATTGTATCTTTCAGTTCTAGAATTTAATTTTTTCTTTAAAAGTATATATTTATAATCTTTTGTCATATTTTTCAATTTTAATTTTTATATAGCAAATATTTATTTTAATGTCTGTTTCTTATATGCATATATAAGGAGACCCTGTGCTTTTCTTTCTGTTATTTGAAGTGTTTGATATTTCTTTTTAATGATTTTCTATTTTTACCTTCATTTTTTGTAAGACATTACACTTCATTCTATGTAATATGTTATATTTGAAAAAAAATATTTGGGGAGGTTATTTCAACGTAGGATGATGTTATCTTCTCTCTAAAGGAATTTTATTTCTGTCACATGCCTGGGACACCAGCAATTCGAAGTCACCATAATCCATTGTAGGGATTTACATTATTTGGACAATCCGCATGACTCAGGTTAAACTGTACATGAGAGCCAGGTGGCACTGATGCCAAGTTTTGTCTTCCTGATGCAGTGAGACCGACAAAAACACTTTTCTGTCCGTGAGATGCACCTTATAGGCAAAAAGTAACACAAAAAATGGTTTGCCTCCCTGGATTTCCAACTTCCCTGAATGTTTACTTGGTAATTCTTCAGTATCTTATTTACTGTTTTATGCTTTCAAGATGATTTCATGATTCGTTTTTAAAATATATTTTTCCACTTTTTCTGGTTTTACTCAGTAATAACACTAATGCAAACTACCTAGTCTCCCATTACTAAAGGTAGAAGTCTTGAGCTTGTGTGATTTATGAACTAGTCACCAAAGTATGAACTTCAGGTGCTGGCTATACACTGGCTAAGAGAACAAGATCTGAACTGCCACCTCTTGAGACACTGTCCTACTACCTGTTCTTTGGTGATTACCTCATTTCACTCTGACAGCTACTTCCTGCCCTCCTCCCAACTCCTTACTGAGCCAGGCTCATGATGCAGAACTCTCTGAGCTAGAAGAAAAAAAAACGTCCATCCATCATCATCCTTCCTCTTCAGTAAATACATATTTTTAATATATAAATATTTTTAGGAAGGTTAATATGTTTTGCTGAATGGCCAATAGAGAAGGTGTGAGATTTTTGAAAATGCCTTATTTGGGATCCTAAAAACCAAGCCATTTTTCTCTTGAAAAAATCAGGAGATGTGACATCTTCAGAACCAGAAGTGTTCTTTTTGTGAAATTCAGCTGAAGATTCAATTTCTTTCAACACATGCTTCTGATGGGTTTGAAAATTGGCATATCAGTCTTGGAGTGCTTGCAAAAGAGGCTTTTTAAATTTTCTTGGCTTAAAATTCCTTAAATGCATGAAGAAATTTTTCAGTAAAATTGTATTGAAATATGAAATAAATACAGGAAAATGCATATATTAAGTGTATAGCTGAATGAACTTTGGTAAACATATCCATGTAACTAGGACTCAAAAACAAAACTAAGTCACTACCAGCACCCCAGATGCCTCTTTCATGTTCCCTTCTGAGTCACTTAACCCCTCAAGGGTAACCACTGTCCTGATTTCACACTATAGATGAGTCTGCTTGTTTTTGAACTTTACACATAGAATTATTTAGTATATACTCTTGTGACTGATTGTTTACTTTCTCTCAACAATATGTTTGTAGTGTGTATTAATATTATTGCATGCTGTTGTAAATAATTCATTCTTTTTTTTTAATACTAGCCCATTGCATAAATATACCACAGTTTCTTTATTCATTCTATTATTGATGGACATGTGGATTCTTGCAATTTTATAAATAGTATTTTTACAAAAATTCTTATGCCTCCTTTTTTATCTTTCAGTAAACATAGATATTAGGAAATTCTTAAATTTAAAAAAAAATTTTTTTAATTTTATTTATTTTCAAAGAGAGGGGAAGGGAAGGAGAAAGAGAGGGAGAGAAACAGCAATGTATGGTTGCCTCTCACACGCCTCACTGGGGACCTGGCCTGCAACCTAGGCATGTGCCCTAACTGGGAATCGAACCGGAAACCCTTTGGTTTGCAGCCCACGTTCAATCCACTGAGCTACACCAGCCAGGCAGATATCAGGAAATTCTTGACCTTTCATCTTTTAAGTTTTACCCTCTTCATTGGGACTTTAACCCAGATTCTTGTCCTTGATCTTTTAATTGGGACCAAATACAGATGATTTCCATGACATGCTTTGTGAATACGCTGGAGCACTTTGTTCAGCTGAGTGCAGTCTTTTGTCTGAGCCCTATCTCTGGAATCTGGTAGTTGAATTGGATGTGTTTGCTAAAATGATGGAAAGACCCCCTTGGTAGAGCGCCTCAGTTTGGCTTAAACCCAGGGTCTGCACCCTGATTTCTGAACCTTGCTTTGTGGTTTCATTTGGTGAACCAAATTATATCTACTAGTCATTATAGATTTAGTGGAAGTTAATCTGCCATGTCCCAATTTAATCTTTTAAGAATGTGAGAAAAACCTTTTTTAAAAATAGTCCCTTATGAGAATATTATTATAATTCTATTAGCTAATGACATCTGTGAGAATTTGCAAATGTCTGTTCATATGGTCTTCAAATGCTTAAAATCTGCTTGAATAGAAAAACTGTCTATACATTAGAACAAAAGATGCATAAGACAAGATATTATAATCAATATGAGTTACTGTCATATACGCCTTGAAGCCAAATTGAGTGGTGACTTCAGACAAGTGTGTAACTTTTATTTGTGATGAAGATAACCAAAGAAACAAACTCTGCTTTCCTGCACTCTGCCAAAATATCCCCAAGCATCCTCCCAGACAGTTGAAAAATGAGTCAGCTAAAGGACTTCAAAACAATTAAATTACAGTAATTGAAAACACATTTCATAAGAGAAATTAAATAGATTATTTGAGGTTAGAGCATCTGCTAATGAATGCCTCAGCATGTACAGCTTTACTTTGTCTTCCCCAATTGTAGCATTTCTGAAACCCACTAATTTCTCCTTTCTGTGTAAATTCTGAGAATGAATGCGTGTCTAGTTATAGCTCCATAAGACCAGCGTTTACCACCTTCCCAGTTTTTGTCGCATGTGTCATAGCACCAGAATTCAGTGAAGACAAGAGAGACTACTCTAGATATTTCAAGCAGAAGGAGATTCAATACAGGGAAATAAGTGCTTACAAAATAGTGGGGAGAATGGAAGAAAAAGGCACCAGTGGAATTTTGGTTTTAATGTCAAAGTCAAAAAACAATGATTATCACATTTTCTACTCTTGCTGCCTCCATCATCACCTCACTCCCAGGAGGCTGTTGACTACAGAGTAAATCCCTGCTTCTACTCCTGCGTGCACTGGAATCTCTCCAAGCTTGCTAATCAGCTGCCTCCACCGCAGCGAGACTGCCTCCACTCCATTCTTCCTTACAAAACTCAGGGAACTGCACCTAAATGGCACAATATAATTCATATCCAGAACCGCAACAGCCAGGATGTCTAGAAAGTATAATGTTAAGACTTCTAATCTCTTGGGAAAAAACAGGAGGTTGAGAGAACTAACTGGAGGATATGCCACTTATACTCATTTTATAAAGTTATTTAAATGCAGACCTTATATTTATATTGTAAGTGAAAATCCAAGATCATTTGTCATTAATAGTAGGTATTTGACCAAGTAAATGCAAGGAGGTTTTTTTGTCTCGAGTTTTCCATAGACATTTTTCCTCGCTGAGAGAACAGATTAATTCTAAAAAGGCCCTTCTTCTAGACTGTCCCCACACTGCGTTGTTTTCCCATGCTACCGCCATCTACCACTTTGTGTGAGCCAAAAGCCAGTATTTGTAATCAGATTATAGGTCACGCCTGAAATTAAGCAGGCCTCTATGCAAGTTGTCAAGACTTTTTTCCCCTGGTAGAGGGATGGAGAGGACCACGTGGAGCTCCTTGGTCCCACCTGCGGTGCCCGTCAATGCACTTTGGGAAATGCTTTATTAGTTATCAGAACCTTGAAGGCACTATGATCTTTTTTTCTTAAGTTCTAGGATAGACCTCAAATTTTAAAAGTCCAACCTGATATGACAAATTTAGGAAAGAAGAAAATCAGGAAAGATGACTCAGGGAATTTCAGGGAGTGAAACAAAGACCAACAGCCAGTTTAAAGCAGGGCCTTGTTGCCTTTGTCTAGGGCAGAGCTTGGGGAACTTGGGGTCGCTCTCGCACCTTGAGCCACAAGGCCTGGGTAAGAGCTTTCCATTTACCCCAGCTCCATTCCTGGTGCCGTGGGTCTACCCTCCCTGTTATCAGCGGACCGAACCCTTCTCTGCCATGAGGACCACAGCTTTCTCCTTTTTCCCTCTACTTCACTTCGGTCAGCACATTCCCTAACCTCCCCTCCCCAACTCTACATCAATTTTCTTCAGAGAAGTTACCGTTACAAGCTTCATTACATATTACTGCCTGCCTTTCAAAGCGCTCCCATTGGTTAACAAATAACAATTGTGAGTAAGGTGTCCGCCTTCTTGTTTCAGCTGGGCGAACCCTAGAAGGAAGTCCAAATCCAGCTCAGCCTTACTTCAGACCTTACTATGTCTCACAGAATGTCAGATTGATCAAAACCGTTTATAACAGAATGCACTTCAAACTCCAGGCTACCTACCTCACACAGAGGCCCAGTGTTGTAAGCTCAATTTTGAGATAATATTGGTAGTTTCCTCTTTTGTGTTGAGGAGGAAGAATTGGGTTGAGACCTGACTCCACCATGTCCTGGATGGCAAGTCACTTTAATTCATGAGTCCCCTATAAAGTGGGGATGATTTTTTTTTTTTTTTTGCTTTATTCATCACTTGCTCCATGAGTCATATAAAATGAGGCATTTATCCATGTATTTCATCATTTAAGAAGTAATTTATGAGTGCCCACCATGTGCGAGGTCATCTCATTGTGGCCCTTTATAACTATATCATGTGACATTTTAGCCCCGCCCTCCTCAATACTTCTAATCCTCTTTCTCTGCTTCTATTTTCTTCACAAGTGCTTTTCTTTTTATAACTAAATATATATTTTATGAATTTATATTATTTATTATAGGTATCTATTTAATTGTGTGTTATTCATCTCCCTCTACTAGGCTTCAAGCTCCATGAGAGGGATGATGGGATTTTTTTTTTTTTTGCTATTGTCTCTCCAGGGCCTGGCCCATAGTGGGCACTCAATAAATCATGCTGAATGAATAAACAAATGTGCTGTGCTCAGATTCCAAGTGCTGATATAAACCAGGCTACTGTATAAAACTCGAATTACTCTTGATTAGAGAAAACTTGGTGAAGAATGTGTATTCTGTACAGATGGCTGTGCAGGAGGGCTGGAGTTAAACTGAGAGAACAATTGGGAGGCCAGTACATAATCCAGGCAAGAAATGACAAAGTGAATTATTTCTGAGTCCGTGAGTGACAGAAAGGGCAATTAGAAAACATTGAGACTATAGCATTGCAGGGCTTAGTGACTGCTTACATGTGAGATGTGATGGGAAAAGTAAAATCTACATCAAATCCCTGGGTTCTGGATTGGGCAGTTGAATGGATGATGGTGGTTCTTACTGAGATGGGGATACTGGAGAAGGAAATGGTTGTTTGAAGGACAAGGTTGGGGAGAGCATTTGTTGTCAGGTGCCTGTGGTTCAATAGATGTTCACCAGGAGATTGAGTACATAGCTCTGGGTTTAGAAGAAAAAGTTAGGCTGGGGCCCTGGCTGGCATGGCTCAGTGGATTGAGCGCGGGCTGGGAACCAAGGGGTCCCGGTTCGATTCCCAGTCAGGGCACATGCCTGGGTTGCAGTCCAGGTCCCCAGTGAGGGCCATGTGAGAGGCAACCATACATTGCTGTTTCTCTCCCTCTCTGTCTCCCTCCCTTCTCCTCTCTCTAAAAATAAATAAATAAAATCTTAAAAAAAAACTTATCCTGGGGACAAAGGTTTGAGAGGTACAATCTTAGGCTCTACAGACAGCATGCAGAGTGGGGAGAAGGGAGGGCCAAGGGGTACACCATAATTTAGGGTAATTGCAGGAAAAGAAGAGTTGCGAAGAGAACTATGAGCAATTAGGAAAACAGAAGAAAACCAGGGTAAATTTTTCAAAGTGGGAGAAACCGATAGCAGCAGACGTCACAGAGATATAAAGCAGCATAAAATAAAGGGTGAAAATTTTCCACTGGCCGTGGCACATGGAGGGTCAGGTGACAGAATGACCACTCCAACTTGAAATCTGAAGATCCTTTATTTGCATTCTCATCCTCTCTCCGCAGATGGGTCCACTGGGGAATGCCTGATTATTCTGAAAAATAAGCCTTTTTCACCTGTTCCATTTGAGACCCCAGAGTTCCTCACGATGGATGTTGGAAAAGATTTTTCTGTCCTTAAAACCTGAGACTACTATGGTCTCATTATGTTAAATACCCACAATTCACTTTCTTTTATTAACAAACACTGTGTGCCTGAAAGTTCTGGACTTGAGAGCCAAAAAACCTGGTCTGATTTTGCTTAATATCTGTTTTGGCTAAAGGGTGACCTTGGACAACACATGGAGTTTTTCAACTGAGTTGTCCTCATCAATAAAATTATGGGGTTGTTCTCAGTCAGGTCCCTGGAAAGTATTGAGTGATCTTTTAGCTTTAACAATATGAATCAATAAAATTCACAATAGACATTTATTAAAGATCCTGCAAATATCCAATTTCCATTCCATTCCAATAATAATTGTGTTGTCGGACCTATTCCAATTCTTCTTTATACTCTTTAAAGCACATAGACACCTCAACAGTACACAGACCTCTGGAATATGACCATGACTAATGCCACAGAACATTTAAGAAGGTAGAACAAAATACAGGCTCCTCTATATCTCTGTTGTAGGCTGCTGGCTGTTGTCAAGCTGCTAGTGATTTATTTAGTATTCTGGTTGCAAGGAGGCAGGGCTATATCATTTTATTGATGCTTAAGTTTCCCTTTAAAAGTAATTAACCCAAATGAAGACAGTGTTCACCAAGGGTCCTGAAAATAAAACACAACAATAAAACCACCAGTCTATAGATTTTATAGTAAGATTTTTTAAAGGTAGCTAAGAAAATTTGGGTATTTATGTTGTATATTTTCCAAACTGAGATCTTATTATATTTTATAAACATGACTCAAAAGACAGTGATATTTCTTTCTTTTTGCCTCTTAAATCAATGCAGCCAGTGAGAACTGAAAACCATGGTTTCTTTTCAAGGTGGCATTAAGAATGTGGCCTTTGAAGTTTATGTGTGTAACTGTAATAGATTATTTGTTCAGCAGAATCTGATACCACTGAGTGAGTGATGATGGTATTTAAGTGAAGAACAATGGTGATCCCAAGAGAGAGAACTGAAACTGCTGGGTACCAGGCTTTTGTCCATCTGAAAGAGAAGGAAATTTCTGGCACATCCACAGGCCCAGTTCGGTCTTCAAACATGTCTAAGTGAAAATGTCTCCACTTGCCACTGTAGATTCCAGGAGAGAACTTGGTCAGGGCAGTCTCTAGTCATGAAAGCTCCTGCTTCAACATTCTCTCTGCACTGCCCCTTTGGAGCCATAGTGAAGGACATCCTGGTGAGCCAGAAAGAACTTGAGTAAGAAGATGGTTGAGGGCCTGACCCACATCTGAACATGCAGACAACACACAAATGTGGTACTTCCCTAGCCACAATGAACTGAAATGCCCATATTTTTTGCCAATTCTATTTGGCTGTTTTGGATTTAATCCCAATATCTCCTTTAGATAATGCCCCTCCCCCCACACACACACTAAGCCACAGAAAGAGCAGAAGGCAGGTAGCATGAAAACAATTGTCTGACACTTAAAGAGAAAAATCAATGGCAAATGTCTGCTTTTATGTTTTCTCATCTAATCTTTAAAAAAATTATGTGAGAAGGTAAGAAAACAAAGGTTCCCAAAGAGTAACTACCTTGAATTTTAATTCAGGTGTGCCTGACGTTTAAGTCCATACTCTTTTTAATTACTACAAAAGTTAACCTTCACTCCATTTTCTGGCCTGTTAATACTCAAATCAATAATATTTTTTAAAAAATACAAACATGCAATTTTTATTTCAAAAAGTAACATGTTGCATGATGCTCAAAGTTGAAAGGCAAGGGCCACCTTTAAAATAATATGACGTATTTAGCTCTGGTCAAACTCCATTTTAAACACAGAATCTGTGAGAAATGCACATTTTTACAAAATTGAATTTATTGAGGGTGGCATTGGTTAATAAAATTATATAGGTTTCGGATGTACAAGTCTCTACTTTATCATCTTTATATTGTATTGTGTATTCACCACCCCAAGTCAAGTCTCCCTCTATCACCATCTACCCCCACTTTACCCTTTCCTACCTCCCCACAAAACCCTTTCCTTCTGCTCATCACCGTACAGTCGTCTGTGTCTACAAGTTGTTCTTTTTTTCCTGCTTAATCCCTTCTCTTTTTTCACCCAGTCCCCCAACTCCCTCCCTTCTGACAGCTGCCAGTCTGTTTCTGTATCTATGAGTCTGTTCCTATTTTGTTAGTTAATTTTGTTCATTAGATTCCACATGTAAATGAAATGATATGATACTTGTCTTTCTCTGACTGGCTTATTTCACTTAGCATAATATTTTCCAAGTCCATTTGTGCTGTTGCAAAAGGTAAGATTTGCTTCTTTTTATGGCTGAATAGCATTCCACTGTGTAAATGTACCACAGCTTTTTCATGCACTCGTCTGCTGATGGGCACTTGGGCTGCTTCCAAATCTTGGCTATTGTAAATAATGTTGCAATGAACATAGGGGGCATATATTATTTCATATCAGTGTTTTGATTTTCTTTGGAGAAATTCCCGGAAGTGGAATTGCTGGGTCATAAGGCAGTTCTATTTTTAAATTTTTGAGAAATCTCCATACTGCTTTCCCCAGTGACTGCACCAGTCTGCATTCCCACCAACAATGCACAGGATTTCCTTTTCTCCACATTCTTGTCAACACTTGTTTGTTGATTTATTGATGATAGCCATTCTGACAGGTGTGAGGTGATATTTCACTGTGATTTTAGCATTTCTTGAATGATTAGTGATGTTGAATATATTTTCACGTGTCTATTGGCCATTGTATGTCCTCTTTGGAGAAGTGTCTATTCAGGTCCTTTGCCCATTTTTTTTCTTAAGATTTTATTTATTTATTTTTAGAGAGAGGGGAAGGGAGGGAGACAGAGAGGGAGAGAAACAGCAATGTATGGTTGCCTCTCACATGGCCCTCACTGGGGACCTGGCCTGCAACCCAGGCATATGCCCTGACTGGGAATCGAACCGGGACCCTTTGGTTCGCAGCCCGCGTTCAATCCACTGAGCCACAGCAGCCAGGGCTTTTTTTTTTTTTTTTTTTTTAAGATTTTATTCCTTTGCCCATTTTTAAATTGGATTGTTTGTTTGTTTGGTGTTGAGTTTTATAAGTTCTTTATAAATTTCTTTATAAATTATAAATTAACCCCTTATCAGATATACTATTGGCGAATATGTTCTCCCATTCAGTGGGTTCTCTTTTTATTTTGTTGATGGTTTCCTTTACTGTGCACAAACTTTTTAGTTTGATGTAGTCCTATGTGTTTATTTTTTTCTTTTATTTCCGTTGCCTGAGGCAATATATCAGAAAAAATACTGCTATGAGAAATGTCCAAGATTTTACCGTCTATGTTTTCTTCTCGGATTTTTATGGTTCCAAGTCTAACAGTTAAGTCTTTAATCTATTTTGAGTTTATTCTTGTGTATGGTGTAAGAAGGTGGTCTAGTTTTGTTTTGCATGTTTTCCTAACACTATATATTGAATAACCTATCTTTACACCATTCCATGTTCTTGCCTCCTTTGTCAAATATTAATTGACTGTAAAGGCTCGGGTTTATTTCTGGTCTAGTGTTATTTTCTGTCATGGAAAAATCCAAGCCCTGAAATTTCCAGTCAAAATGACAGATGGCATAGGTAAATGAGATGCTCACATCCTCCCACAACCACATCAAAATTACAACTAAACTACAGAGCAATCATCATTCAGAACTGCCTGAAAACCTAGCTGAATGAAAGTCCTACACCTAGAGAGTTAAAGAAGAAGCCACATTGAAACTGGTAGGAGGTGTGGAAATGCAGTATGGGCTGGTCTCATATTCACATGTGGTAGATAAAAATTGGGAGGGCTATGTCAGCTGTGGAGGTCTCTCCTGAGGAGCAAAGGGTCCCAGCTCCATATCAGGCCCCCTGGCCCAGCATTCCAGTGCCAGGAAAGAGAAGTCCCCATAATTTCTGGCTGTAAAAGCCAGTGGAGACTGTGGCTGATTGAGACAGAGGGATTCTGGAGTCCCTGGCAATTCCCCTTAAAGGGCCTATGCACGGACTTACTTTGCTTCACTCCCTTCAGCTCTAGCACTGATATAGCAGCTCAAAAGGCACCAGGGTTTTATGGGGAGAAACTAAATTGTCTGGCATCAGGGTGAGAGCTGGGAGGTCAGTGTTTTGCCAGACAAAAGTTCTGACAAAGTCTGTTGTTCCTTTTCTGGCCTTCCCACAAAGCCAGTAGGCAGGTACATATCTGAGTCTCCCTCAACCCAGCTAACACTGTTTTCCCACCGTAGTGATTCCCTGAGACATTGTCCCACCCAACTTGTGAGTCCACCCAAGCCTTTCCAGAGGCTTGTCCATACAAATGGCCTGTCTTGGCTCATGTTTCAGATTTTCCTAAAATCTTTCACACAAGCAGCACCTAGCCTCAGTGTGGTCCATACCTCTTGCTAAATGGCACCAGACCTGGTACTAGTGGAAGCCAGCCTTAGTTCACAGCCTGACCTCACCTGGACACCTGCAAGCCCAACACAAGTAGCAGCCATCTGCTAGCTCTTTGTAGCTCATGCTTGGTTGCCTCAGGAAGAACCCAGGTGGTGGATGACATTGGCCTATACATCCTGGAAGGCCCCAGAGCCAGCGTACCCAGTGCACAGCTTCAGACCACATTGAAACACCACCTAACCACCTCCACAGCACCATACTCAAGGGGCAGACCCAGTGGGCACCAGAGCCCCAGTGAAGCAAGTTCTGTTCTATGGGATGGGTCAGTGATTTTCCAGTCCTTGCAGCGAATTGGCCTGAGGGAAAATTTCTCCCATGGATGTGCTAATAGTAATCAAGTTTCATCTACAACAGGAGAGTGTACCTTGCCCACATGGGGGTGGGAGGTACAACTGGAGTGCCCAGCTTGGGTGGTTGAAGAGGCTGTGTGCCACTGGACTCTGCTGGACACCTACTACATTATGCCACTCTACCAAGCCTGGAAGATATAGCATCTCTACCTAATACATAGAAACAAAGACAGGGAGGCTGCTAAAATGAGGAGACAAAGAAACATGTTCCAAATGAAAGAACAGAACAAACCTCCAGAAAAAGAACTAAACAAAATGGAGAGAAGCAATCTACTACATGTAGAGTTCAAAACACTGGTTATAAAAATGCTCAGTGAAATTAGAAGTTCAACAGCATAAAAAAGAATATGGAATCCATAACAAAGACCCCATCAGAAATGAAGAGTACACTAACTGAAATGAAGAATAATTAATAGGGAATAAACAGTAGAGTAGGTAAAACAGAGAATCAAATCAGCAATTTGGAATATAAGGAGGCAAAGAACACCCTATCAGAACGGCAAAAAGAAAAAAGAATCCAAAAAGAGTAAAGACAGTGTAAGAAACCTCTGGGACAACTGCAAGCATGCCAACATTCACATCATGGGGGTGCCAGGGGAAAATAAAAGAGAGCAAGAAATTGAAAACCTATTTAAAAAAATGACAGAAAACTTTCTTAACCTGGTGAAGGAAATACATACAAGTCTAAGAAGGGCAGAGAGTCCCAAACAAGATGAATCTAAAGAGGCCCACACCAAGGCACATCATAATTAAAATGAAGAAGGTTAAGAACAAAGAGAGAATCCTAAAAGCAGCAAGAGAAAAGCAGTTAGTTAGCTACAAGGGAATTCTCATAAAACTGTCAGCTCATTTCTCAACAGAAACTTTGCAGGCCAGAAGGGATTGGCACAGAATATACAAAGTGATGAAAAGCAAGGTCCTACAACCAAGTTTACTGTACCCAGCAAAACTATCACTAAGAATTGAAGGACATATAAAGAGCTTCCCAGACAAGGAGTAGCTAAAGGAGACTAGCAAACCTGTATTACACGAAATGTTAAAGGGTCTTCTTTAAAAAGAAGAGAAGATAAAAAATATGAACAATAAAATGGCAATAAATGTATATCTATGAACAATTGAATCTAAAACAACAAAATAAATGAACAAGCAGAACAGAAACAGAGTCATAGATACAAAGAACATTTTGATGATTGCCAGATGGGAGGGTGATTGGGGAGATGGGTGAAAAAAAGTGAAAGGATTAAGAAGTATAAATTGGTTGTTACAGAATAGTCATAGGGATGTAAATTTCAGCCCAGGGAATATAGTCAATAATATTCTAATACTTAGGTATAGTGTTAGATGGGTATGAAATTTATCAGTGTGATCACTTCATAAGTTATGTAAATATCTAGTCATTGGGCTGTACACCTAAAGCTAATAAAATATTGCATGTCAACTGTAATTGAAAATAAAACATGACTTAAATAAAAAAGACAAAAAAAAAATCCAAGTGGGGTAGGTGGCAGTGGAAGAAGGTGTAGGGGAAATAAATGGTAATGAAAAAAATTTTAGAGAAAATAAAGAGAGAAGAAAAAAAAAGAAAGAAAACTCCAAGCCCTATCTAGAGGGAGGAAGCAGGGAACATAAATTCATCCCTTTGATGGAAGAACGACATTGCATATGGTTTCAAATCACATGGAGAGGCAAGAAATCTGCTCTGAGTTTGCAAATTTGATTTTGAGGAGTTGAAGCATTGGAGCTGTGTCACAGTCAATATATCTGCCAGGGACAGATTAGGACCAGGTGACTGTTGAGCTGTTCACTGTTCCCTTCTTACGCACATGCTTCCCTCACCAAATCACCACGCAGCATGAAGACTGATAAGACAAAAGTGATCTCATGCACTCTGACTTTTCCCCTCTGCCTCTCTCGCTAGGCTTTTTGACTCCATATTGGTATCAGCCAGTGCCAACTGCTTATAGGCATAAGTCATTTGAAGTAATAAAACAAGAGATAATTCTGGCCAGAACCAGTCATTGAATTTCTGAGAGTCTACATTTTTTTAAGAAAGCATGGTTTCTTCAAAGAATCCAATGGACTAAAGCAAAAATGTGTGGACTCTGGAACCACATTGCTCAAATCCCGATTCTGATTTCCCCTGGGTATGTTGCTTCACCTCTTGAATGTTTCAGTTCCCTCATCTATAAAACAGATTCATTTATTCATTCTACACACATATGCTGCCATATATCATGACCTTGATTTCACTTGCTGGGATGGAGCACTGAGCAAAACCAAGTCCTCTGTCCTCATAGTGGAGACAGATGATAAACAGATCTATTTGTGACATTATTTTAGATAATGCTAAGTGTTATAAAGTCAAATAAAGCAGGGTAGGGGATCGAGAGATGGAGGGAGGGATGGCTATATTACAAAGGGCAGAAAAAGGTAAATCCTTGGAGGAGAAAAAACACTGAAAACACCAGAATAATGTGAAGGGGGTAAACTACACAGCATCACAGATAGCAGCATTCCAAGCAGAGAGAGTGGAAATGTGAATGAAACGTAATAACTGTGCCCACCACAGTTATTGTATGAGTGTTGTATGAGTGACATGGAATAATATGTATAAAGTAAGACCATGGAAACTACCCTGGGAAGGTTAGCTCTGCATGTCTCAGAATCTCAGAGATGCAAGACCAATAAATTTCTCTCCAGTCTTCCCCTTACAATGCTTGTGTCTCTTAAAAAACAAACAAACATGCATCTTCTGTTTAAGTACCTGTCATGATGAGGCTGTCCTACCTCAGGAAGCAGGGCCTTGCTTCCACTGTTGGGGGAGCTTTGTTTCTCTGTCCACTGAACTTACATCCTGCTCATGGGAAGCACAAAGACCCTACCTGTTCCCTCTCTTACACGACAGTGCTTCCACATTCGAAGTAATTTTCATCTCAGCTCCATCAGCTCCTTCAAGCACTCCTTACTTGTATGGCTTCCAGATTTCTCACTTTCATTTGATCATTTCAAAATCACAGCACACTATATTCATTTTCTGAATGATGGGTTTAGTGTTGGAGGCTTGAACCCACTCCCACTTGGAAACTCTTTCCTAAAAGCAGAGTCCCTAGGTAAGGAGGAGCATGTCTACTCTTCTCAGTGTGTGCCTGCCCCTTCCTGCCATTTTGCTCAGGTAGAGCCCCAGTCTGCACCAGTTTGAACTCACATCTATGGTAATGGGTAAGAGAACTAGTTGACTGACCAGTGCTTCCAGTTTCTTAGACACTGGGGTGGAAAAGGGAGAAGAGAGGGCAGGAGGTACGGGGGGTGGTGGATTCAGGACAGATCTTACTGCTGTGTTATTAATTAAGCATCAGATCAATGGGATTAGAATAGAGCTGATGAGTCATAAGTCCTAGGTTCCAATGCCTGGGAGACAGCCAGCTGGGTCCTGCTACCCAGCCTCAGCTCAGCTCCTACTCCTGCAGGTGCCTCATAAAATAAACCCTAGCGGCATGGGTTAGAGGAACACGTTATATGGTGTTATTTTCTTCTAGAAAATAATTTCAAGGAGAAATCTGTTTAATGGTAGATTACTCAGGCCACGTTGTCTTTAGAACTTACCTACAATGCTATATAGCAGAGAAAGTCTCCTTGACATTGTAATGGATGCTGAGCTGGAGGTGCCCCCCCAAATCCTAAAGCCCCCCACAGCTATCACTTGGGGGATGAGGGAAGAGGAGCAGGGCTATTGAGAGCTGCTTTGCATATCTGAAGAACTTGGCCAGTGATTTAGTAATGACAAAAGCTGTCCCTCCACTGGAAGGCAGGGAGATGGGTGTGACTCTAACCTGTGACATGACGTAGCTGGAGGGGCTTCCTGGGCCCACCAGAGTGACTTGGAGGTGGCTTCTGTCTTATGGGGCCATGCTTGCCCAGACTAATAATGGTAGCCAAGAAAGGCAGAAGAAACCAGACTATTGCCAAGTGTAACCCAGGGAGGAGTAAGAAATAGGGTTACAGAGGAAGATCTGCACCAGGATTTAAACCCAGGTGCAACAGCCACGCTGGGGCTTAACCCTGCGGTTCAGAAGTGGCGTGGGGGCTCTCTTGACCACGCAGCTTAGAAAGAAGCAGAAAAGCAGGATGTAGCAGCCATGCGGGGCTCTTGACCATGTGGCTGGGGAAGAAGGCTCTTGATGCTGTAGTAGCAGTGCAGGGTCTTGGCTGTATGGTTTGAAAGAATGCAGAAGGACTTCCACTGGCCCGCCATGAGGGAGTGCCACACAGTTTTGGATTAAGAATGGGAGCCTAGCTGAGCTATGGACTTCTTTTTTCTTTTCCTGAGATATGGTACCCCTGACTGGCCTGGTTTGCAAGGGGAGGCAGGACTCTATATGTGTGTGTATGTGTGTTTGTGGGTGCTTTAAAGGGACTTTGGGATTTAACAGCCATTCTGCCATTATTCTGAACCTGTGGAACTTTTGAATAAAGAGTTCCTTTCCTTTTGACCAAACTCTGGCATAGAGAACCACAGCGCTTACCGGCGGTGGGCAAAAAGAGCCATAGAGTGAGTAATAGACCCTCAGTGGAGGATTCTGCGACAGCATGACTTGTAAGATGATAGGCATGTTTCATCCCTATGGAGCATAGGCTTGAATTTTAAGCCATGCAGTCAATGGTGTTCTGAAGTTCTGTATCATTAAATTTTGGGCAGTAGGTAGGAACAGGACATAACAGTAAACACAGTCATGTTTTAATCTGTTAATTCATTTGTTTTAGGTTTTATATTTAGAACAGAAAATCATAATTCTTAAACTGAATATGGGAAGGGCAAGTGCAATAAAATTGAGTCACCCATTCAGGCTGATCCAATATTAAGCAATAGTCACAGCATAAACAGCCAGTAATCACAACTTCATAGTGATTTATCTGCTCTCCTGGACTAGTTTGATAAAGCAGCCACCCCACTGATGTTCATTTGATACCACTCCAGGATTCAATTTGCTGGGAGCTGCTAATTGGCTGAGTAACTGCTGGGAGATAATGAGCCTGTTGGACTCATTGGTTGATCTGTTTGACTGACAGATAGGTCGGACAAGGCCAGAAATTTTGTGTGAGCAGGTCCATTCCAGGACACCGGGCAGTCTGACCTTGAAGCTGTCTAAACTGGGCAAGTTGCCATTTGGGAATCCTGACAGTTAAAAGAATTTGCAGACTCATCCTACCTGACTCAAAGCTTTTCCTGCTGTGCAAAATGTGTCTGCAAATCTTACTGCCTTCTGCAGTTTGCAGACAAAAATTTTTTTAACTCTGTGGAGGTGGGAAATTACTATTCCTTGAGTCCTCTGTACCCAGCCAAAGCTTAGTCATTCCTCAGAGGCAAACTCCTGCATGGATATTTTCCTGACCACTGACGTGCATGATAATCACTCTCTCCTCTAAACTCCAACTTCAATTGTCTGAATCAGTGGGCCTCAGACATCACTGTGCTTGGAACCCCTTGGGCATTCAGTTAAAATGCAGATTCTTATTCAGCAAGTCTGGAGTGGTGCCCGAGACTGCATCTATCACAAACTTCCAGGAGATCCACTCTTTGGTCACAAGAGTATATTTCTTTGATAATAGAAATGGGCTGTCTATGATCTTGCACATTTCTCCAGATATATCTGAAGCTTCTTGAGAGCTTGTATGCTCTCTTCCTTTTTACACCCAGTACCTCACACAGTAATATGTAAGCAGGCCATGCTAGTAAGTATCTGTAGACTAAAGAAGCTCCTATATGGTAGAAACAGTCGATTCTTCATTACACAATGATTCACACATGACATATGCTCAATAATTATTAATTGAATGAATGGATGGCCTGCCAGTATCTAGGAGGCTGGTGAGAGAATAACAAAGAAGATAAGGCTAAGTCTAAGAGGCATTTTTAAGTTCTGTTTGTTTGAACCAAGAAGGTAAGGGAAATGTTGATGCAAATTCAGGAAATATGCCTGGAGTTAACTGATTTGCATGCTAGTCATGTGGCATCTGGCGTATGCATTGCTAAATCATTTCTGGTATAAAGATTTTTAAAAGCATTTTCACCGTCACAATAGGGTGTGAGTGAATTTTCTGTTCTGCCTGGCTGCGGGTACTGTGTAGAGGTACAGAGCAGGTAGTAGGAAAGAATAGCATTCATTCTGGCAAAGCTCAATGGGAAGGAAGTCCTGGGCTGCCTGAGAAACAGTTAATCCTCAAACAGGGGTTTTTGATGTATTCTCTTCAGTGACCCCTGCTTCCTTCTTTCCTACTTCTGACCACCCACCAACACAAACCCGGACACACAGACCAGTTTCTAACCTTGGCCTGGAAGCCTGGCCCTTTTTCTAGTTTCACCTGCTGGGAGGTTGGATTAGTGCCCTTGCCACACAACTGGACCCTGACTGAAAAAGCAGGTGATAGCTTTTCATCAAGAGGGCCAGTCATCTCCCAGTATTGGGAAGGGAAAGCCATTGATGGCAGAAAGGTGAAATTTATGCATGTAAATGGGCAGCTAGGAGAACCAGGGAGGCTGAAGATCACGGGAGTAAGGAGATGACTGACCTCGCACTCCACTGGCACAGCTCAGTACATAGTGGTTTTACAGCCCACAAGCTTGTTCACCTGCCTAAGTAGCTCTCTCACCAGCGTGTGGTGTCCCCTTTCCCTTTGCCTGTTCCAGAAACCCTGCCATGAGATCTATCCTTTTGGCTTAGGAAACAAATCAATTTTGGAAAGCCACTGCTAACTGCACCTTTGACATTTGGCAGCTGTCGGGGTGGTGAGAAGGAGGATGTGTCCTTGGAGTCTTCCTGTGTCAGCACGCAGGCAAGCGGAACCCTGGGTATTTTTCAGCCTCTCTACAGCTGGATTGGAGGGAAGGCCACAGAGTCTAGGCAAGTTTCACTGATCTGAACCCTGAGCTTTGCTGAGCCAGAGTCATCCTGGATTTGGGACTGTCATAGGGTTCAAGGTCAAGGGAGAGCCTCCAGCTGTCTTTAAGTTAGGGAGAGCAAGTTTGCAACCTGGAGCCACTTCCTGGAGGGGCAACAAGGAATGGTGAAACCTTAGGGTCCTCGGACTCTGTATACACTATACAGGCATGCCCTGAGCTGCACCTGTCTCGGATTACTGCACCCAGCTTCCCAGCCCGCTCTGCAGTCCGACTGGCTTTGTTTGCTGCAGAGCTGTGTCTCCTCCGGCACAGGTGGTACTAATGCTCTTTGGGGCCCCACAGAGGTGCACTGAGCAGCCTCCAATCTCCCTGCAGAGCTGAGAGTACTGCATTGAGGGTCCAGGCCAGCTCTGGGGTGGCTGCCAACAGCTTCTTGCAGACTGTGTCACAGCACAGCCCTCTCTGGCTTGCAGGCAAGGGAGGAGTAAGACAGCAAAGCCAGGGACTTGAAATGTGTCTCTGGCACTGCTTCATCCTTCCCATGCCTCTCTGCTGTTCCATGTGGTCTTTCATTCCCTTTCCTTTCCTCCACCCTGTCCCCTCTTTACCACATTGCCACAAGTGTGTCCTCTGATGGGTCCTCAGGCCAACGTCCAAACAAAGTGCCTCAAATCACAGTGCATCCTTTCAGGATAGCGCTTCCTAAGGAGAAAAAGGCTGATAGACCTGATAATGTGTTAGGCATGTCATTAGCTATCAGTGTGAAATAATAGAAAATCAGTAGTTTCCATCTAGAGAACTTTCCCAGGCACAGAACCAGCAGGGTGCTCTTGGCATGTTAGGTTCACCTTTCTGTGTTTTGATTTCCCCATTTGTAAAGAGAACATTTACTCCTCCCTTCTCTGTTTTTTAAGGTCTTGCGAGAATCAAGTGGTATACAAGAGGGCTTCATACACTTTAATATACATGGGAATTACCTGGGATCTTGTCAAAATGCAGGTCCTGGTTCCATAGGTCTGGGTGGGGCCTGATATTCTGCATTTCTATCAGACTCCTAGGATAATGGATGCTGCTGGTGGGGGCATCGCTCTGAGTCATGAGGGACTGGTAAATAGGAGGATGATCTGAACATTGCAAGCACCAGGAAACTGGAACATTTTAATTATTTTATGTATTTTCCCTTCTAAAAAGCACATTTGCATCTTAAAATGTCTTTACATTTTTAATTCAAGTGAATGTCATCATTTCATCTCAGACAGCTACTAGAGAGAAAATGTGAAGTTAGAAGGGGCTGATTATCATTTCTGTTGTCACTAAAGCTGCCTCCTTCTTTCTTCTCCCTTTTCCTTTTCTTTTTCCTCCTCACAGTGTGAGCTCTGGATTCAAAGGCAGATTGTTACTGAAACCTGTGGTCAACAGGTGGGCAAGGGTGTCAGATCAGATGATGGACAAAAGAGAGTTGATTGGAAGTCACTGTTTTCTCAAGAGAAAGAGAATATGTGTGCATCAAAAGGCATGTGCAAGGATGTTAGTAGCAGCGGTATTCATAAAGTCAAAGCCAGAAAGAACACAAATGTCTCACAGCAGTAGAATGGAAAAAATATATTATGATGGAAACATTACAGAACAATAAAAAATAACAAGGTACTATAACATGCACCCTCCTATAAGAATTTCACAGGCAAAATCATGAGCAGAAAAAGACAGGCATAAAGCACATGCTGTATAATTCCATTTATACGAAGTTCAAAAACAGGCAAAACTAAGGAATAAGGTTTCTTCTGTATGAAGAGGTGGTGTTGACTGGCATAAGGGAGCTCTCTGGGTGCTGGAAAGCTCTTTCATATTTCTCTAGGTGCTTGTAACACCGATTCACTGAGCTGGATTCTTAAGATTTGTACAATTTACTATATGCTTGTTATAACCCAATAAAGAGATTTTTAAAAGTACAAAGAGGGAGAGACTAGTTCTAATTTTGCATTTCTGGGCCTCACTATCTTTTTCTTATCTATCCCACATTTTTCATAAAATGAAAGCCCATGTTGGTTGCATCAGTCAACTTCCCTGCTGTGCTCCTGCTGGCTTCCCAGGTATTTTGTTAGACCATGGAATGAAAATAGAAGCTGCCTTCTTGTCACTTCCCCATGACTGCAAAGAAGGCTTCAGGAGGTATAGTTTCCTGCTCACAGGGCCTACTCTGAGCTCAGTGCCTGCCCCTCTCTGCCTCAGGAGCTGTGTCCTCTGGCCATCAGAACCCCAGTTCTCTCCATGGCTCTGAGCTGCTAACCTGTCTCCCCAAATCCAGAATCTGACATGCAGAACCGTTGTAGTTTAATGCTTCTATCACATATCTGGGTGTCCCCCAAAAGGATCTGAAAGTTTTAGGGAATCAGTTAACTGTTGTCATGATAATGCTGCCTAAGAAACTCAGTGTCTTCAAACAATAACCATTATTAATTCTTAAGGTTACATGTGTTAGATGGGTGGTCCTTCTGCTCTGATCCAGACACTGCTTATCTCAGCTGGGCTTTCTTGTGAGTTGGTGGACTGCTGGAGGATGGTCTCACCCATGTTTGGTGGTCGGCTGCCTGTGTTCTGAGAGGAGGACACAATTGGGTCAAGTGTTTCTCATCACATCTCCAACAGGCTACTCTAGGCATTGCCACATGGTGGTAGCTAAAGGTCTAACAAAGAAGAGGGGTACTCAAGAGCTCTGTAGGTCAGGCTTAGGATTGTCAAACTACTCCTTCTGTTTCATTCTATTGGTCTAAATAAGTCACAGGCCAGCCCATGTTCAGAGAACGGGAAATTCTCTACCTCCTGATTGGAGGAATTAGAGGAACTGCAAAATCACATTGCAGTGAGTATGCATACAGGAAGAAGTAGAAAATCAGGGATTTTTTTTTTTTTTGTAAGCAATGTACATGTAGCTGGGACATTAAGACAGTAGCATTGAGAATTGGGTTTTTGCCCTTCTGCAGGGCATCTGTGAGGTAGCAGCTGTCATGAAGGCCTCCTAGCCTTCAGCCTTGACCATGACTCCATAGAACCTATCAAACTGGTTCTCCAGCTCTCTTTTATATGTTAGTATTTTGAGGCTCAGCAGACTGTTTTAATTCTGACTGATCCAACAAATGTGTGGCAGTGTGGGTGAACATGTAAAAGGAGCAATCTTAAATGTTCCTGCTCCTGGGAGATGCGTCAGGTCAAGTTTCCTATAAGAGCCTGAAGAGGGGATTCTTACCAAGTGATTTGCTGAGGAAAACTTCTCAGGAAAAGGGGAGGGGGTTTAGTAGGCATAGCTGTGTTCTCCCCGGGAGCTCAGAATTGTCCCATCTTGAGACAAGGAAGCTGAGTGTTTTCGCCTCCATATCAGTCAGTTGTTGGCCCTGGTTACCCCTGGGTGAGGGGCAGCACACATCTCCATTGCTATGGCTCCCATCAACCTGTGAAGTTTTGAGAGGAGGTTATAGCTGTGAACTCTTAACAGCCAACAGTCAGAGCAGCTGGAAAATGGGGATGTTGTCCAGGAAAGGGGGGCTAGACTGGACTCCAACAGCATTTCTGTAGAAGGACACTATTTAGAAAATTAATTCTGAACTCAGAACTAAAGAAAATTTAGAGGGGGCCTGATAACTGTATTTAAAAGTTTCATGGGTTGCAGTGTCATGTGGAGGAACCCATTCTGTAGGTAGATCTAGGATCCATAATTGGACCTTCCATAGAAGCAGATTTCGGCTTAACATAAGGGAAAAACATTGCATAATTAGAACAATCTGAAAATAAAAAGGACTGCCTTGGGAGTAGTGAATTTCCAAAAAATAGTCTAGGCACCATTTGGCAGAAAGATAGTATAGATTTAGAACATTAGTTAGGTTCCTGAAGGATAGAAAGGGAGAGATGATGGCAGGGAACTCACGTCCTTGGGTGCTTGATGTTCTGGCCAGAGATTTAATAGGGCCCATTCACTCAGGGCAAATATACTTCTGTTAATGCAGTGCTTTGGCCTCAATCCCCCATTCATTAGCCACAACTCTGGCTGGCTGGGCCACATACCAACTGAGAGGTAGAGAGAAGAGACCTTCTCACAGTCAGAGCGAGCCCTGGTGCACATATAGCACCAGCTACAAAGGGGAAGAGAAAGGCAGACACTAAAGAAAGGTTGAGATAGACCCTAAGGAGAAGGGTCAGTGTTTATATCCCTCGCAAAGCAATGTCAGCCTTAGAACAGCTAGTTATTTTTTTAGCAAAATGGGTTTATTCAGGGATAACATTGAGTTACAATACAGACAAACCTGCTATGGCAAAACCATAGGAAAGCCCAGAAAACAAAGAAGGGGGCTTGCTTTTATTAGGTTTTGGGAGGAAATTGGGGAAGATTGTTTTGAACAAAAGTTCATTGGAGAAGAACAAGAGTTCAAGATTGTGGTGGTTTCTCGTTGGTTGCAAAGTGGGGTTTGGATGCCCACTGTCAGCAATAGGCAAATTTCGGAGGCAGAGGCTGGTGAGAAAGGAAAGAGGTCTTTATTCAAATGCTGCACAACTTGGGAGGATGGGGTACTCCCCACCTCCAGGCTCATCAGGCTCATCTCTTCTGCAAAAGCCAAGCAAAACCCAGCCAAAACCCAGCCATTTCCAAAAAGACCAAAACCCAAGTCAGTGCCTAGGATTCCTGCTGCATCCTTATCCATCCTTTGGAGCCTGAGGCAGCTAAGCTGGCAGCTGTCTGGCTTCAGGCTCCCTCCCTAGAGTCTGTGTGATGCTGAAGCTACCACTGGCCACATGGCTTCCAGAGCCACAAGGTCTCACAAACGCAGTAGCCAATATGGTTGCAAGGTGGGCCAAGAGTGTCTCTTTCTTCCCCTGGGTTTATATAAGTTACCTGTGTGGGCCGGGCCAGGTGCTCAAATTTCTGTGCACTCTGGGAGTGTCTAGCGCCTCAACCAATCCTTTCTTCTACCTAGGCTAGACTGACAGGATTTTCTGGTACAGCACCTCCTCCTCCATTTTGACCTTACTGACACATATGCCCCTGCCCTATCCCCAATCAGGGACCAGAAAGGGGCAGAGGACTTCTCCCTTATCCAATTATTTTTGCTAGCCTTGCATGTGCTCAGTGTAATGCTACCTCCTGTTGCCATCTTGCCAGGGCATGCGCGGGGTCTGTCACCAGGAGCAGGATGCACCACATCAGGATGGAGTGGTCACAAAGCGCTAGCATGGTTACCCAGACAATTTGGCCTCACCTCCTGCTTCAGGACCCTCCTTTCCCCGTGGTCTGGCCAGACAGGCTATCTGTATCAGTTAGTGGGGTTTTGCTGGAGCAAGGATGGCTCTTCCTTCCTTTTCTTAAAAACAGGAGATGAAATTCCCATGTGATTAAGTTAATGCTCTCCCTGTCAAAATAATTCTTATTTTCCTTCTTCCTGCTGGTTATGCTAGCTGCACCGAGTAGTACCTGTGTAAGATGGTCCCCCTCCAGGGCTTTCTGACTACATTTTAAGTGAGGTTTCCTTCATTTATTTTCATTGCTATGACAAGATCCAGTACTGACTTTAAGCCTGATTGGAGATATTAGCCTCAAATACTCAGGTCTTCTACTTGGTGCTGAGAGCAGTGGAATTTTCTCATGCCCCTAGTCTGGCTGCACAATAAAATCACTTGAGAAACTTTTTAAAAAATCACACTGTCTAGCTGCTCCCCAGACCAATAAACTCAGAATTTCTGGAGGCAAGAGACAAGTACCAGCTCCAAGTGATTTCATTGTATAATTAAGGTTGAAGACCACTGTTCTAGGGGGTAGCAGTTCTCAGACTTGAATCTATAGCAGAATCACCTGGAGGATTTGTTACACATGGATTACGGGGTTCTACCCTTAGAGTGTCAGATTCAATAGCTTTGGGATGGGCCTGAGATTCTGCATTTCTAACAATGCTAATGCTGCTGGTGGGAAGACAACACTTTGAGTAATGTGTCGTTTTAGCTCTTACTGTCCCGCACCCCACCTCACCTGTGCTGACTGGGTGTTTTAGTTTTCAGCTGCCTAGGTTCTGGGTTTAGGGTATGGTATAGAAGGGCTTAAATCTATTGGATGCTTAATAGGTATTGATGAACACCAAGTTCGTTTGAGTCTAGAAAAAAAAAAGCTAGCTAGGAGGATGCCTATTGCAAGTTGAAATGAGATATTTTCTCAGTTAAATTTAAACCTTTGTTGCCAAGAAGAGAAAAGTAGCTGATGACAGTTGTATATATTTCAAAGTAAGTGGATTTAAGAGTACTTCTCTGGGATAAAGATCTTATTGTTTGGCTTGTTTGCAAAGTAAAAATTTTCTGGTCAGGAAGTAACACTAGGAAAAGAAACAAATTCCACAATTAAGTGAAATAAAGACAGTCGTAAAAAGAACAAGCCATCTTACTCAACTACAGTAGCCCAGCATTACAGGCTAATATTGCGTTTGGTGCTATTGGCAGCAAGATGGCACCAGGCGTTAGACTGGTGGTGTCAGACTGGATCTTGGTTCAGCAACCTTGGTACTTGAGTTCTGGCTAAGAAAGAATTCATAGCCAAGACTCAAACTATAAGGGAAAGTTTACTTAGGAAGTCACCGAGGTAGAGGAAGTGAGCTATAGAAGGCATGGGTTCAGGAAACAAGTTACAGAGGCAAAAGAAGGGCTGTTGGAGCTTAGAAGAAAGAGAGGCAAGGAAAATGCACCCGGGAGAAGAGGGTAAGAAAGGAGCTGGTGTGCTCCATAGAGAGAGCTGAGCTGGGTCCTCTGTCTTAAGGGCTTTTAAGAGTGGGGATTTTAGGGGAGGTCCCAGGGGAGGATCTCAATGGAATTCATCAACTTTCCAGATGTGTCCTTTCAGGGTCGTGGTCTGCATTCATTGGTAGGAACCAGGGCAGAGGTCATTAGTCAGTGCAGCTGGTCCTGATAAAAGCCATGGGACCACTTGTCTGGTTTTGTTGCTTTTCTGGGCCCGGAGCTGAAACACAACTGAGGCCTAGATATATTTGATATGGGTCACAACCTCACTGTCCTGGGGACTTAATGCTTAAGAGCTATTCTCCCACTCCCTATTTTATTCCCCCTCTAAGGAGGTCTGACTTGCATGACTAGCAACATGCCTGGGGAGGGGTCAGGGGAGAGTCCAAACCGCATGACCAGTGATATTAAAAGTCAGGGAGTCAAAATTGCATGATCGACAATATGCTATGGGAGGACAGGGCAGGAAGGTGGGGGTGTGCTGAGGTCCCAGCCCAGTTTTGCCTCTTGCTGGGTACCGGGGCTTTCCACCCTAGTGACCTTCTGCACCTGGTCCATTGTCCTTGCCCTGCTCATGTCTGCCTAACCGCTTACCACCGTGCTCATCATTCAACTTCTAACATTTTTCCAAGAACAAAAATTGTCCAGTGATAAAGAAATAAAGGCTCATATACAATTGGAAGTGTTGCGTTTTCTGATTTAAGAGGAACGATTTCCAAAGTAAATATCAAGAATTTAATAAACATTTAGCCAAAATTGGATTCATTCAAAAAACTTATTAACCACTCTTTTAAAACTCTTTGTACTTTTAAAATTTTCTCTTCCAGCCCTCATGATTGTTTCTACAATTAATATTTATTTTGACCAGAATTATTAATTCCTTCTTTACAAAACTAACTTAGCAGCTCTGTTAATTTTCTACCCCTATTCTTTCTCCACTTTTGCTAACTTAAACTTGATTTTTTTTTTCTCAGAGCAGTGAAGTACCCAGATGAAATGCTCACCACATCATCCTCCTTTGCAGCTAGACAGCTGCCAGTCCTGGCCAGTGAAATGGGAAGCTTCCGGGAAACCTTTCAGCAGTGGAGGGACCCAGCTTGCCTTTTATCGTCTTTCTCATCTCATCCTTCCCAACATATATGAAAGGCCATCCTGTGGCCTTGAAATGTTGCACCTGAAGACAAAAGCCACTTGCCAAGTCGGGCAGAGTGGAAAGGTAGAAGGAGCCTGGGATAATGATAACATTATGGTTCTGTAGCATCAGCTCAGAGTTGCTGACTTCCAGTCTTCTTGTAACAAAAAGAAAGAAATCCTTATTTAGATATACCATCATGGTCCACTTTCTGTTTCTTGCAACTCAAAACAATCCCAACTGGTAAATCAATTTACTTCCTTGAAGTAGCCCTTTTACGGGCAATATTAGAGCAGTAATTCTTAGCCTCCAGTATGCATCGTAACCATCTGGAGGGCTTGTTGAAGTACAAATACCTGAGTCTCAACTATGGGTATTCTGATTCAGTACATCTGGGGAGAGGCCTGAGAATTTTCATTTTTAACAAGTTATCACAGGATGCCAATGCTGCTGATCTGGGAACCACACTTTAAAAGCCTGGTAATAGAGATGCACAGATAGAAGGAAAACTGGCCTGTTATGGTTTCAATGTGACCCTGCCTCAAGTGAGAAATTGGAATAGGTGACACCTCAATGTCTGTTTCTTGAATCCCCTGGTTCTGTGATTCTGTTTATACTGATCAAAAGACCTGGGAAAAGACCCTATTCAGCTCTTGGTGCCAGTAGTCAAAATGGTTGGGTGAACATTTTCAAGACATTCTAGCTATTGAACAGTGAGTAGAAAAAGGCTGTTGTTGGGTCAGAGAGCTTCATGACATCTTATCTTTCCCTGAAGATGCCAGGCTACTTTTGGGGACCCAGTCCATATATGGAGTGCATCTGGGGCACCGACAATTTCCTTTTGCTGTATCTGCCTGCTGGGACCACTCCTTTTCAGTGCTTACTTGAGGGAACAACTTTTCTTCTCTAATGTCATTGAGTTTAGAGGAAGCTCAAGGTGACATTTTCTTACCATTCTTCTTTTGAAGACTCTCGCACTGTCTACTAATAATTTCTAGCTATTGAAAAATAATAGCAAATTAATTTTCTGCAAAAACTGATTTATGGCTTTAACCTCTGAGAAGACGGCCTGAGTCATTTTCCTTGAGCTCTTCTCATTGCAGAATTTTCAGTGGTAAAAGTCTTCCCCTCAAACACAGAAAATTTATGAGCAAACTTCAAGGTCCTCCCCCAACTCAGCAATTAATGTTAAGGCTAGGCAGGAAAAGCAAAAAAAGTCCATTTGCAGAGCAGCAAAAAGGGATGTCCCAAATTTTGGTTTTCAGGCTCTGTCCCCTGGTTGTGATTATTGAGCCTTTGCCTTAATGTTCCCTGGGATTCCCCAATTAGGGATGAGGCTGGCTCTGCTCCAATTATAAGGCCTAATTAGTTTAAAATTTAAGATGATTTTGAGACTCTGCTGAACAGTGTAATAACTACAAAAATAATACAAGTACTATAATTTATTTATTATTATTTTTTTAAAACACTGTTTTTTTTTAAGATTTTATTTATTTTTAGAGAGAGGAGAAGGGAGGGAGAAAGAGAGGTAGAGAAACATCAATGTGTGGTTGCCTCTCACCTAGGCCCCACTGGGGACCTGGCCTGCAACCCAGGCATGTGCCCTGACTGGGAATCGAACCAGCGACCCCTTGGCTCACAGCCCTCACTCAATCCACTGAGCTCCACCAGCAGGGGCCAAGTACTATAATTTATTGAGCATAAGTCACTGTTTTAATGACTGAAACTTGAATTTTTAGGAAGTCATTTAGACCTCCTAATGACCTTGTGTGACAAATTCACATATTCCTCCCAATTTACAGACAGGTAATCTGGGCAAGGAAAGGGAGCGAATGACCTAAATCACAGCTATTAAAGTGGTGAAGCCAGAAATCGGAGGCTCATCAGGCTGACTGCAGAGCTCTCAACCACATGATGCACTGAACAAAACAAAACAAACAAAAACAAAAGAAAACAAACAAATAAAAAACAACCTGCCACAGAGATGGACTAGTCCCAATTTTTTTTTTCACTGTTAGACCTATGGAGGAAGTTGAAGTAGCATATTTATATAAGGAGGAAATTTTGGGGGGATCAAAAGAATTTAGGTGTCTTCAGCTTTGAAACAAGAGAAGAAGAGGAACAGGGCTCTTTAACAATTATAACAGGCTCAGTTAGTTATAATTGTATATGATATAATTATATATGCAAGTACACATGTAAATATATAACATATAATATCATATAGTGTATAATTATATACTATACACACTATATATGAGATATATAATACATGCTAATTGGTTGTATGTTTTATAAATATAATATTTAATGTGTTTTATAAAATATAATATGTAATATATAATACTTAACATAATATTTAACATATAGTTTTTATTACAGTTTTTTAAAGACATTATACACATGCCATAAAATTCAGTTAAAGTATATAATTCAACAGTTTGTGGTATAGTCTCAGAGTTGTGAACCATCACCACTACGTAGTTCTAGAACACTTTCATCACCCCCAAAGAAACTCCATGCCCCTTCGCAGCCACTCTCTATTTTCCCTTCAGTGCCTGACAACAACTAATTTACTTTTTGTCTCTGTGGAGTTGCCTATTTTGGATATTTCATATAAGTGGAATCATATAACATATGGTCTTTTGTGATGGGCTTCTTTCACTTAGTACAGTGTTTTCAAGGTTTCTCCATATGTAGAATGTATATCATTCCTTTTTAAAAATTTTTTGTTAAATTTATTGGGGTGACAGTTAATAGAATCATACAGATTTCAAGTATACATTTTTATGGTACAAGATACCTTTTAATGGCCAAATAACATTGGATTGTGTGGATATACCACATTTTGTTTATTTATTACCCAGCCGATAGACATTTGTATTGTTTCCACTTTTTGGTAATTATAAATAATGCTGCTATTAGCATTCACGTACAAGTTTTTGTGTGAACATATTATTAATTCCCCTAGGTGTATAATTGCTGAATCATATAGTAACTCTATGTTTACTTTTAAGGATCTGCCAGACAATTTTTTCAGAAGTGGCTATTTTACAATTCCATTGGCACTGTATGAGGGTTTCGATTCTTCTTCCCTCAGCAGTGTTTGTTATTGTCTGGGTTTTTTATTTATTTATTTATTTTTTAATTTTAGTCATCCTGGTCAGTGTGAAGTGGTGTCTCATGTAGTTCTGATTTGCATTTAGGTAATGACTAATGATGTGAAGCCTCTCTTCAGGTGCTTTTTGCCTTCTGTATAACTTTGTAGCAGTGTCTTTTTAGATACTTTTTCTTTTAAAAAATATATTTTATTGAATATGCTATTACAGTTGTCCCATTTCCCCCTCTTTATTCCCCTCCGCCCCACACACCCCCACTCCCCACCCTTTAGTTTTTGTCCGTGGGTCATACACATAAGTTCTTTGGCTTCTACATTTCCTATATTATTCTTAACCTCCCCCTGTCTGTTTTCTACCTACTGCTTATGCTACTTTATTCTTTGTACTTTTTCCTCCTTGCTCCCCCTCCCACTCCTCTGTTGATATCCCTCCATGCCTTATATAAATTCCTTTAACTTTTCATATAATAAAGGCTGGGTGATGATAAACTCCTTGAACTTGACCTTATCTGAGAAGCACTTTATCTGTCCTTCCATTCTAAATGAAAGTTTTGCTAGACAGAGTAATCTTGGATGTAGGTCCTTGCCTTTCATGATTTGGTATACTTCTTTCCAGCCCCTTCTTGCCTGAAAGTTCTCTTTTGAGAAATCAGCTGACAGTCTTATGGCAATTCCTTTGTGGTAACGGTCTCCTTTTCTCTTGCTGCTTCTAAGATTCTCTCCTTCTTTTTAATCTTGGGTAATGTAATTATGATGTGCCTTGGTGTGTTCCTCTTTGAGTCCAACTTCTTTGGGACTCTTTGAGCTTCCTGGACTTCCCAGAAGTCTATTTCCTTCACCAGCTTGGGGAAATTCTCCTATATTTTTTGTTCAAATAAGTTTTCAGTTGGTTGTTTTTTCTCTTCTCCTTCTGGCACCCCTTTGACTCAGATGTTGGGACGTTTAAAGATGTCCTGGAGGTTTCTAAGCCTCTCCTCATTTTTTTGAATTCTTATTTCTTCATTCTTTTCTGGTTGAATGTTTTTTCTTACTTCTGGTCCACACAGTTGATTTGAGTCCCAGTTTCCTTCTCACCCCTATTGGTTCCCTGAACATTTCCCCTCATTTCCTTTAGCGTATCCTTCATTTGTTCATCTAATTGCAACCAAATTTCAACCAATCCTGTGAGCTTCCTGATTACCAGTGTTTTGAACTGTGCATCTGATAGGTTGGCTATCTCTTTGTCAGTTTCTGGAGCTTTGATCTGTTCTTTCATTTTGGCCATATTTTTTTCTCAGTGTGCCTGTTACTTTAAGGGGCAGAGCCTTAGGTGTTCACTAGGGCAGAGCAACCCATGTTGTTGTGTTGTGATGCTGCCTGTTGGGGCGGGGCCTGAGTGAACAATGGTGCTTGCTCCACTCTCCACACTTCCCCCGCTACCCACAAGCAAGTTAGAACCTTCTGTGCTGGCTCCGGGGTGAGTGGGCGGCCTTGCACAGTTCCAAGTCCCTGGGTCTCTCCAATGAACTCTCCTATGAGGCTGGGAGTTCCTCCTGCTGCTGTCTCAACCCCCACAGGTATTTTTCAATTGGTAGTTTGAGGCTTTATTTCCCCGAGATGGTGGGTTGCACAGTCTGCTCCGCTCCCCAGCCTTTTCTCCTGGTTTATCTGCATGCAAATGAGGGACCTCCCAGTCCACCAGTCTCGGCCCCACTGGGTCTGGGTGGGCCAGCCACGTTTTGGCTAAGCGTGCCCGCCACGGGTCTCTCCAGGCACCTGCAGTGTTGCCCTCCCGGCTCCACAAACCACCATCTCACCACACGCTCTCCACCTGGCTCCACACCACGTACCTGTCTGGATAAATGTGTCTTCTTTAACTCCTTGGTTGTCGGACTTCCACTCAGTTCGATTTTCTGTCAGTTCTGGCTGTTTTTGTTTTTTAAATTGCTGTTTTTCCTCTTTTGGTTGTTCAAGGAGGCACCATGTGTCTACCTACGCCTCCATCTTGGCCAGAAGTCTAGACAGTTTTTCCATTTTTAAATTGGTTTGTTTTCTCTTTGTTGTTAACAGGATTTTTTTTAATGTGTTCTAATCCCTTATCAGACATACCAGTCCCTTATCAGAATTGTGAATGTTGGGTTGGCCAAAAAGTTTGTTTTTTGTTTCTGGAAGATGGCTCTAGTAACGCTTAGTTGTCTTTAACTTCATGCAAAACAGTTATGTTAGATTGTATTGTGACAGCTGTCATATCAGCGTGCATTTTAAAAAATGTATCAAAATTGGTGTTTTGTGTAGTCATTTTAATATTGAAGATGGAAGAAAATATGCAACATTTTTGGCATATTATGCTTTATTATTTCAAGAAAAGTAAAAATGCAACTGAAACACAAAAATGTTTGTGCAGCATATGGAGAAGATACTGTGACTGATCGAATGTCAAAAGTGGTTTTTGAAGTTTCGTGCTGGAGATTTCTTGCTGGACAATGCTGTAAGGTCTGGTAAACCAATTGAAGTTGATAGTGATAAAATCAAGATATTAATTGAGGACAATCAACATTATAGCACATGGGAGATAGCTGACATACTCAAAATATCCAAATTCATGAAGTTATTGATGAAAATGAAAAAACGCATCTTTTATTATATGGATAAAACCATATGGAGTTCTATGGGTTATTATTCATGGTGTCCTTTGAAGCTCAAAAGTTTTTAATTTTGATGAAGTACAATTTAGCTATTTTTTTGTTACTTGTACTTTGTGTTATATCTAAGAAATAATTGCATAATGCAATATCACAAATATTTATCCCTAGGTTCTCTGCTTGGATTTTTATAATTTTAGCACTTACATTTCAATCATGAGTCTATTTTTACTTCATTTTTATCAATGATACGAAATACAGGTTCAACTTCATTCTTTTGCTTGTGGATATCCAGTTGTACAGCACCATTTGTTGAAAACGCTATTCTTTGCCTATTGAATTGTGTTGACAACCTTGTCAAAAATCAATTGATGATTAATGTTAAGAGTTTACTTCTGGACCCTCAATTTAACTCTGTTGATTTATGTCTCAATCTTCATGTCTGTACCAAGTATTCAAGATGATTACTGCAGCTTTGCAGTAAGGTTTGAAAGACAAAGTATGAGCTCTCCAAATTTATTTCTTTTTTTTCAGGATTGTTTTGGCCATTCTCAGATCCTTTCATGTTCACAACAGTTTTAGAATAAACTTGTCAATTTCTGAAAAACATAGCTGAGATTTTGAAAGGGCTTATTTTTAGTCTGTAGAACAGTTTGCATATTGTTATCCTAACAATATTGTCTTCCAATCCATGAATATGAGATTTCTTTCTACTTATTTAGCTATTCTTTAAACTCAACTACATATACATGCACATATATATATTTTAGTGTTCAATTCTAGCACTTTTTTGCTTAAATTCTTTTCCAAATATGTTATTTTTTGGATGATATTATAAATGGAATTATCTTCTTAATTTTATTTTTGGTCTGTTAATTGTTAGTATATAGAAATACAACTGATTTTTAAATATATTGACCTATTTTAAAATTTTGATAAACTCTTTTTTTACTTTTTAAATATATTTTATTGATTATGCTATTACAGTTGCCTCATTTTTTTCTCCCCTTTACTCTCCTCCGCCCTGTAATCCCCTCCCACCATCATTCCCCTACCTTAGTTCATGTCCATGGGTCATACATATACGTTCTTTGGCTTCTCCATTTCCCACGTTATTATTAACCTCCCCCTGTCTATTTTGTACCTATCATTTATGCTTCTTAATCCCTGTACCTTTTCCTCCATTCTTCCCCAACCTGCTCCCCGTTGATAACCCTCCATGTGATCTCTATTTCTATAAATCTGTTCCTGTTGGAGCTGTTGGCTTAGTTTGTTTTTGTTTTTAGGTTTGCTTGTTGATAGTTGTGAGTTTGTTGTCATTTTACTGTTCATATTTTTATCTTTTTCTTAGATAAGTCCCTTTAACATTTCATATAATAAGGACTGAGAGATGATGAACTCCTTTAACTTGACCTTATCTGGGAAGCACTTTAACTGCCGTCCCATTCTAAATTGTAGCTTTGCTGGATGGACTAATCTTGGATGGAGGTCCTTGCCTTTCATGACTTTGAATACTTCTTTCTAGCCTATTCTTGCCTGCAAGGCTTCTTTTGAGAAATCAGCTGATAATCTTATGGGAACTCCTTTGTAGGTAACTGTCTCCTTTTCTCTTGCTTCTTTTAAGATTCTCTCCTCTTTAATCTTGGGTAATGTAATTATGATGTGCCTTGGTGTATACTTCCTTGGGTCCAGCTTCTTTGAGATACTCTGAGCTTCCTGGACTTCCTGGAAGTCTTTCCTTTGCCAGACTGGGGACATTCTCCTTCATTATTTTTTCAAATAATTTTTCAATTTCTTGCTCTTCTCCTTCTGGCACCTCTATGATTTAGATGTTGGAAGGTTGAAAGTAGTCCTGGAGGTTCCTAAGCCTCTCCTAATTTTTTTGAATTCTTGTTTCTTCATTCTGTTCTGATTGAATGTTTATTTCTTCCTTCTGCTCCAAACCATTGATTTGAGTTCTGGTTTTCTTCCCTTCACTGTTGGTTCTCTGTACATTTTCCTTTATTTCACATTGCATAGTCTTGACTTTTTCCTTTATTTTGTGACCATACTCAACCATTTCTGTGAGCATCCTGATTACCAGTGTTTTGAACTGTGCATCTGATAGGTTGGCTATCTCTTCATCACTTAGTTGTATTCTTTCTGGAGCTTTGATCTGTTCTTTCACTTGAGCCATATTTTTTTTGTCTCAGTGCACCTGTTACGTAGTAAGTGGGGGAACCTTAGGTATTTGCCAGGGTGGGGCAACCCACGTTGTAGCACTGTACATAGGGGAGGGGTCTGAGAGGAAACAATGTTGCTTGCTCAGCAGCTCTTGGTTAGTTTTCAGTCACTTCCTCTGCTACCCACAAGCAAATTGGGCCCTCTGGTGTTGATTCTCGGGGGTGGGGGGTGTGTGTGTGTACATTCTAGGACCATGTGAGTCTCTACAATGAATTCTCCTGTGGGGCTAGGAGTTTCTCCTGCCCCCTCAGCTCCCACAGGTTCAATCAGAGGCTTTGAGGCTTTATTTCCCCATCCTGGGACCCTGGGTTGCATGGTCTGTCTTGCTCCCCAGTTGTTCCTCCTGGTTTATCCACATGCAAATTTGGGGTTGCTTTGTCCACTAGCTGCTGCCTCTCTTAAAGTCACCTCCACCCCCACTGCCCATCTCTGCACCTCCTACTGGTCTGGATAAATGTTTCTTCTTTAACTCCTTGGTTGTCGGACTTCCATACAATTCAGTTTTCTAGCAGTTCTGCTTATTTTTTGTTTTTACATTTGTTGTTGTCCTTCTTTTGGTTGTGCAAGGAGGCAAAGTGTCTCTACCTATGCCTCCATCTTGTCAGAAAGTCCTCTTGATAAACTTTTCTGAGTTCTGATAGCTTTTCTGTGGATTCTTCAGGATTTTTTATATACAATATCAAGTCATGTGCAAATATAGTCGTATTTTTTTCTTTTCAATCTGAATGTCATTTGCTTTTTTGTTGTTTTATTTTGTTTGTTTGTGTGTTTTCACCTAATTTCTCTGGCTAGAATCTCCAGTATAACGTTAAATAAAAGTAGTGAGAGTAGACCTCTCTGTCATATTCCTGATCTTGGGTACACAGTTTTTGATCCTTTGTTAGTATAATGTTAGCTGTGTGCTTACTATAGATTTTTTTTTCAATCCCAATAAGGAAGTTTTCTTCTTTCATAGTTTGTTGAATATCTTTCTCATAAAAGAGTATTGAATTTTTCAAATGTTTATTCTGCGTCTGTTGAGATAATCATGTGGTTTGCATCCTTTGTTCTATGAATATAAAGTAGTGTATTTGATTTTGGGATGCTAAACCGACTGTGCATTTCTGGGATAAATCCAAGTTGTTCATGCTGTATAATCCTTTTTATATGTTGCTTGATTCAATTTTCTAGACTATATATTATTTTTGTTAGGAAGTATAATTAAGAGCACAGTCTTTGGAGTTAAGCAGACCTGGCTACATATAAATATAGCTTTTGGCATCTCTATTAGTTGTGTGGTCATGAGAAAATTATCTCACCAATCTTTGCCTTGAATATAAAATGGAGATAATAGTAGAATATACTTCTATCTTATTAGGTTGTTGTGAGGGTTAAATGAGATATTTAGAAAATTTCAGTGTCTGGCACATAGTTAAGTACTCAATAAATAGTAATCATGATATAATTATTGTAATAAAACATGACCAGTTCTCTAACAGCCAATTGGCCATTGTTGGTGGAATTATATCCTCTCTTTATTAAAGTTTATTTGCATTCAATCATCTGAACAATTGTGGAACATTTACTTTATCCTAAGTGATTTAGAAGGTTACCTCATAAGGGCCTGAACATTTTTATTGCATAAGGCAAAGAATATGCTAAATAACGTCCCCTCTGATGCAGGATTAGCAAGCTGGGAAGATGGGAGATACATACTCTAGAGCCATAGAAGGAAAGGACCAGGAGGGGACTGGAAAGCAGGAGAAGTTTGGAGAGACACATTAGCATCACAGAGCCTGCACGGAATGAGTTTGAGGAGTGTTTGCTCCGAGCAGAGCTAAGTATGACAACACAAAGGAAATGGTGAACAATCATGCAGAGATGAAGAAGGGAGCCATGAGGGGCTGGCAGGACTGATAAAGGAGCTTCCTCCTGTAGACCACAGGGACACCTTCTCTGTAGACAGAGGGTCCTCTATAGACGAAGGCCACAGCGGGCTTGTGGCACTGGCTCTGGCCTCACAGCTGTGGAAACTGGCAGACCAGAATTTAAAGGCAAGATAACTTCAGCAATCTTTTAGACATCGTTTTCACTTGTGGTTTTGAACATTGCTAGTCCTTCTTGGCAATGCTAGAATTATTCTTATAAAACAAAGGTCTGAATTTGACACTATTCTGCTTAAATTCCTTCAAGGGCTTCTCTTTGCCTTCAGTATAAATCCCAAGTGCCTTAAAATACTAGTTTACAACATTTTTTTGCATATTCTGTCTCTCTTTTCTTGACACTCTGACGTCTTGCTTCTTGCATATACATTTTCTCAATGACCAATGACCCTATAAATGTCCCTCTGCTTGGAATGTTCTCCCTCCTCCTCTTCCCACCTCTCAGCTGCCTGCACATGGTAAGACTTCTCCTCAATCTAAAGTTCTCAGGGTAGCCTGAAATTTCCTCCAGGAAAGCTGATTCTCAGACTTCCAGGTGGAGGCCTCTCCCATGTGTTGCCACCCCCCACCCCCAATTACCTATCTACCCATCATCTCTTGGGAGCTAAATTATTACCTCTGTGAGCTCTGAAAGGAAAGTGGTGATATTTGTCACTCACCTATGTATATGTCTGTAACACTCAAAATGGGGTTCTTACTTGGCAGCATCATCTCTTGGGCCCCACCTCAGACCTACTGAATCAGGATCTCTGAAGGTGGGACCCAGGAGTCTGCATTCCAGAAACCCTGCAGGTGATTCTGATGAATGCTAAATTTTGAGAAGCACGTGTATAGTGAGATGCCTGGCTACTGGTGGATGGTCAGGGAAGGAATACATTCATAAGTCCTAAAAATACTGCTAATTGACTGTAATCTTCACCAGACTACTTAGCCTCATGATTTTCATTGGTATTGTTGACCTCTGATAAGGTTTGGAGAAGCAAATGTGATGGCTTGAGAAAAAACCCCTATATAGTATCTGATACATAATAGTTTCTTCTTTCTTTTTTCTTCATTCTTATTTCTATTCAGCTAGCTGCTTACTAGGGTGGTTTTCAAACCCTCAGCCTGTTTGCAGACCCACCATTGGGCAAGTTTGGAGTATCCCTATTTGTATCCACAGATCCAGAAACAGAATAAATAAAATGTGCCTGATAGAAGAGAGTGTTCTCTGGAGTTTGCAGGTGGCCCATTTGATCAGGAATTTGTCTTATTATGTGGGGTGATCAGCATATGTCATAGGTGACAGGATATGAAAATATTTTGTTTTCCAGCTTCAAGCCTATAGGATAGGTGAGGATCATCATTTTTCCTTCTAAAAAGATAAAATTGTGGTTATCAGTACTTCTAAGTGCCAACTAGAATAATTGCATTCAATCTGTTTAATTTGAGATAATATCTCTCCTAGTTTTGTGGCTTGATGTTTTTCCTAAAAGCAAAACAAGACAGAATTAAAAAATTCCTGGGCTGTTTTCTTTGACCACATCTGAACACATATTTGTCTGGTTTCTAAGTTCCTAATTGTTTCAATCAACATTGCATTGTCCTTAAACTGTGCAGAGCTTGTAGAAGAGGGTCAGAATTTCCCCCACATTTGTTTGAAATTGAATGGTCAATTAAAATACACACCAACCAACCCTTAAATCAATTGAATTTCTCAGAGGTGTTTCAAAAGGTATTTAAGGGGATATAGAAATAAATGATGCTCAAATGGTTAAAAGGCCCACAATTCTCTTAAAGGTCCACTTTAATTTAGGCTGAAACCCTGGCAATGTGATAACTGTTACAAAGAAGGGAGAGGGCAGGAGGTGTTTATGTTCATCACAGGGAAGGGGAAGTAGAAATAGCGAAATTAAAGAGGTGGAGAGTAATGGAGACAGAGAAAGGGACTGTGGCTTTCAGCTGTGCACCCCAGCATTGTCTTAGAATTAAACGTATCTGAGGCCCACGAAGGGAAGCTTGACACCAGACTCTAGGAAAACAGTCTCAGCAAAGTGCTGTGCACTGAAGAATGACAGACAACTGTCAGAGCCACCTTCCTTCCAGGAACGACATAAATCTGAACGATGAGCACACAGGGTGACTAACTACCAGGGGAATTCCCAGCAATTCTATGCTACAGACAACTTCATGGATTTATTTTGGGGGGAGGAGCCAAGGGGCGGGCAGGAAGAAACTTCATAATCACCGAGATTGAATATTCCTCGACCTAAGTGAAATGAAGTCTTGAAGTCAGTTATAATTTGATTTTTTTCTATCAAAGAATAAAGCATTGTGCCATATTTTAAAGCATACTTTTTGAAAGCAGAAGAAAGCTGACAATTTAAGTTAAAAATTTCTTTTATATCTGCATTTTCTCATCTCTGGAAAAGATGTCAGAACCAAGCAGACACGGGTAAGGCAGGTACTCTGTGGCTGAAATAAGAGCAAATGATAGGGGCAAATCCACAGTGAAGGAAATTCCTCCTTTTACATTTAACGGGGGCCTTCTGGGCTGCATGCTTTAAGGGTAGAGGCACTGGGAAAAGTCTAAGGGTACTCTGCTTTGTCAGAGATAGGCTGTGGCTCAGAAAACAAGCTTGCTTACTGTGTTGTTACTTATCCTCTCTACACTTGAATTTTATCATTTGTGTATTGAAATAATAATAGAGTATCCTATAATTTTATTGAGATGATTAAATGAACTAATATACTCATACCATTTAGAACATTGTCTTGTCCAGGATTAGGGCTCGGAGAATGTCAGTATTAACACCATCATCGTTGTCATCATCAATGTCATCATCATCATCACATGGGACTGTATAGATGACCAGGGTATTAATTTGACTTGACTTCTTTCCTTTTGCAAAACAAAAAGAGCTGGGTAAGCTGGATCAAGACCAGCTATTTCTGAGCACATTTCTAGCAGCAATGATTTTTCAAAGATAAAAGCTAAGCTTGTATGTACTCATTAATGTTATTTTGATTCTAAATGCTTAAATCAACAAGCAAAATAAAAGATATTTATAGGTTCATATTACAAAATAGTCTAGGAAGAGCCAACACCCTTAAAACATAGTGGCTTAAGGCAATAATAGTTTATTAGTATCTTTTATGATTCTGGGCTCAACGAGGCTCCTCTGGGTAGATCTAGTTTCTAGCTCTCATTGCTACAGTCAGACAGCAGCTGGGGCTGGAGTCACTGTGGAGGCTTCTTCATTCATACATATGGCCTTCCCTGGGCTGGGAAGATCCAGTCAATGGCTGGAGCTAGAATATCTGGGCCTCAATGGTCATTCCTCCCTCCCTTTCTCCCCCCTTCAATCAGTGTCTCCACGTGGTATCTCCAGCAAATCAGCCTTGGGGTAGTCACACTTCCCACAGGGCACCTGAAGACACCAAAAGTGAGCGTTCCAAGAGAACAAAGAGGAAGCTGTCTTCCTCTTTGCAGACCTAGCCTTGGAAGTCACACAGTGTTACTTCCATTGTATTCTTTAAGTTGAGGCATTGACAATGACCACTCAATTTCAAGTGGTAAAAACACAGATCCTATCTCTTGGTGGGAAAAGTGTCAAAGAATACACAGCCTCTTAAAATTATCGTACCTTCTGAGTCAGCCCAAATAATGTATGCTTTCCAGCTCTCTAAAAAATCACTTCGTACTTCTTCATTTGAAATCACATTTTAGAGATTATCCTTGGTTACGCTGTTCTGATTCCATTCTGCCCTTGGTGGAAATGAGGTGAGATTATCAGGGCATCACAAGAAATGTGGTTTCTTCATTAACTGTGTGCCAGAAAAGAGGCTTAGACATCACGTACAAATGCCATGGCCTCTATCTGGGCACACTGACCTACTTTGGGTAGTCAGGATACCTTTTAACTCTTACAAAAATATTGAAATACCTCACCCTATTAACAGTTTGGGATTTTTCTATAGACTATAGCTAGAATCAAGAAAAATATTCTCTTAACCAAAGAACATAAGCACCCCTGTGTTCATTGCAATGTTATTACAATTGCCAAAATGTGGAAGCAGCCCAAGTATCCATCAGTAGATGAGTAGGGAAAACAACTATGGGATATTTACACAATAGAATACTACTTAGCCATAAAAAAGAAGAAAATTTTACCCTTTGTGACAGTATGGATGGACCCGGAGAACATTATGCTAAGTGAAATAAGCCAGTCAGAGAAAGACAAATACTGTGATTTCACTCCTATGTGGAATCTAATGAACAAAATGAACTAGCAAGGAAAATGGGGACAGACTCATAGATGGAGAACAGGATGACAGCTAAGGAAGGGGGGGAGTAAGGGGGTGGAGGGATTGAGCAAAAAGGAGATAGGTCTCAGGGACATGGACAAAAATGTAGTGATTGCTGGGGACAGGGGTGTATAAGGGGACTAAAAGGTAATGTTAAAAATACAATAAAGATTAAATTAAAAAATAATAATAAAAAAAGCAGTTAGACACTCTGGAGTGATTGTGAGACAATCTGATATTATTACCCAGAGTTTTATCATTTTTGGGAAAAAGATAATGGTGTCATTTTTGGTCACTAGGCTCATTCAATAGAGATTCAATATTCATTTATTGACCACCCACCACATGCAAGAGCTGTTCTATTTATTTTGATTTACAGAAATAAATAAGAGAGTCATAGTTTTGATATATGAAACTTATAAGTTAGCGCTATGACTTTCTGGAAAAGCAGTGGTAGGAGGGGCAAATTCTATACTCATTCATTTCTACTGTAAAGCTAAGAGGGAGTTTTCCAAGCTTTAAAGTTGAATCACACCTCCTCCTTTCTGCCAGTCCTATACGTACTTTTTAGAAAAAGCACAGAGAACCCCAGAGGTAGCTAATACAATAGCAAATGTTTTTTGGAAGCCTGAGTCTATTAGTTAAATTTCCCCAGTATAGAAAACCACAAATATTTGTTCAAAGTGCATGCGTGTAGTTCTCTATCAAAGTGAAATTTTGTTTCTTGGGACAGAGCTAGATTGAATTCATTGACTTGGGTCTAAATGCTGACAGGGAAAGACTAAGTTGCTATTGCTGGAAAAAGTCAATGGACGGGTAGAATACCGTACTCATTGAATCAACAAACACTTAAGTTCACAGAGGTCCTAGGGTGACCACGGTAAACAAGGCAAAGTGACTCCCTTACTAATTTCATATTCTAGTTGGGGAGGCAGATAATAAATGAGTGCAACTAAATAAATTTTACAGTTGCAAGTAAAGTGGAGGTCTGACAGAGGTAGGCTGTGTTTTAGATAAATTAACAGCAATAGGGCAACCTGAGGAGTGGGAATTTAAGCCACACCTGAACAGTGTGGAGGAGTGAGTCATGCAGAGGTCTCCAGGAAGGTTTCAGGCAGAAGGGACATCATGGATGAAGCAAGAGATCCAGTGGGATAGGCCAAAACAGAGAGGTCCAAGGAGCAGGGAACTGGCATATACCTGGTTGCTGTTGAGCCATCTGGCTGTATCTGGAAAAAAAGGATTCAGTTGTTCAAACGGAATTATGTACAGCTCAGAGCCAAGACACTGAGGGAAAACTGATACTATAAACTCTGTGTAAATTCTTCCATAGGTAAAGATTGATCCTTGAGATCTGGGTAAAACTGAGCTGACTGATGAGGTCCAGCTGCTGCCTGGCAGAGACGTGGAAGCCCCCAGGTGTGAAGGCTCTGACAAGGTCAGCTTTGGAGTCCACTGGTTTTTAGAATGGAGAGTCAGGTAACCTTATTCTATGGGATGAAGGCAGAAAGTGACTGTTTCCTTCTTGGCGTAAGCTGCCATCCTGTAAATGTACCAGAATACTAGATGTTTTATAAGCTTTAACTGCAGTGTTTCTACACAGAGTTAAAGTGAGAAAAAAAATCACAAAGCTATCCGAAGTTTTCTGTTCTGCAGTCAGCAGGTAAGAATAATCCAATGTCCCCAAGTGTCCCGTGCCTCTCGGGGTTCCATAATAAGCAGAAATCCCAATACCACTTGATTCACACCTTTACTTGCATGCTGATGCCAAGATCCTCTCACTTATGGCTCCTGAGTTTGCTGCAGGGCTTAGTGATTCTGTTGGAAGAAAGTGCTATGTATCCTCACATGGTGGAGACTGTTAATTTGGAGCAAGGCCTGCTTGCTGCTTTCTGTGGTGTGAAATGTTTTCAGATTCTTCTTCTTTTAGGTTGCTATGGACAAAGGGTAGGGCTGACTCTCTGTTTTCCAATGTGGTTTTTGCCATTCTCTCTCCCAAGAATGTGACACCTTTTGCTTTCTCTCTGATATCCTGGTCTATTCTCTAAAACTGTGGGCTTTTCTTCAAGCATGAATTGCTTTCTGCCTCTCAGGAGTTGGGACAACTCCCCATTCTTTGCTCCCATCTTTATCTGGTTCACATGGTCTAGTCCAGAATCTTCTCCTAGTACTTTAGCAGACCCTGTCCTTCTTGGATACCAGAGATTTCCCCTTGATCTTCCCATGGAGTCATCTTTCAGTAGCATCAATAGAAGTTCACCAAAGACATTATTGACCTTTGAAGTCATTGACCTGCCTCTCAGGATTCCTTTTTTTCTCCTGTGTTTCTCATAGCTCTTATTTACTTCTCAGTCTATGGACAATACTCTGCCCATTATGTGGCTCTGTGGAACTTCACGCCAAACTTGTGGTCCTCCGTCAAGCTTAGAGGAAAGTAGGCTTGGCAGAGACAAAATTGACTTACTTAATCCAGTTCTCTTTTTTTTTTTCTGGGTATACAGCTAAACTACATTCCCCAGACCTCTCTACCATTAGTTGTGGCCATGTGTCTGAGTCCTATCCAGTTGAATGCAGCCCATAAAAGTTTCCCATGAGCACACTTCCAGCTTATGCTTTCTGCACTTACCAGCTGAATGAAGAGTATTCTAATGAACTAAGATGGGAGAAATGAGGGAGTCTGGGTCCCGCCAACCAGTAGAATTTACTGGACTTTCTATGAATAAGAAATAAATGTTCATGCTGTTGGGTGACTCAAATTACAGAGGTTGTTTGTTATAGCGGCTAACATTATTTACTCTAAATACAGTTGGTCACATCCCTGTCCTAAGGTACTGCCCCACAGACACATATATATTAGATCCCAGACCATGCTGATAAGTTTGTGGCTGACTCCCAAGAGGCATTGGGTATAATGAGGAGCAGATGTATAGGAAGCAGAGGCCCCTATTTCCAAAACCAAATCAGTGATATCTAACATTTAGGGAGCACAGACTAAGTGACAGTCATTGTGGTAAAAAAAAAAAAAAAAAAAAAAAAGGCAGATTTACTGTGATGCTATTAAAGCTGAAGCTTGGGGCCTCTTGCATGCACGGACCCTTTCCCAAGGCCCTGGGAGGGACCTTAGCATGTTCTCCTGGTCCTATGTTTTTATAACATTTACAATTTTTTGCATAATTTAAAAAAATTTGTGTGAAGGTATATTTGCATAAATTTTAAGCCCCATCAAATCTAGATACAGGTTTAAGGCTGAGTTCAAACCTGTATTTTCAAAATGTCATTTTCACAGCAATTGTGTTACAGCTACTATTATTTTGCAGAGAAGAAACGTGATGCATAAAGATTTTAAGTAACTTGCCCCAAGTCACCCAGCTCTGACTTGCTGGGACCAGGATTCAAGTACAGGCTTCAAAGTCCTAGTTTTCTGCCACCCTTATGCGATCTCTAGTCTATGGGTCACATGCATGTGGGCAGGGAAATCAAACCAGGAAGGAAGAAGCAGGAGTGGCAATGTTTAGCCTTTTTCTTTTGGCCCCTCTGTATGACTCCCTTTGGACCTACCCTAATTTCTTCAGCCCTAAATAAAATGGACTAGAGATTTTGGGGGGGAGGCTACATTAAAATATTAACTTAATACAATAGGAAAGCACATAGGAGTTAGCATCAGACTTGAGTGTTAGAATAGGGAAACAAGGATGTAATGGCACAGATTTTAATGGCCAAAAGATAGCTAGAGGTAGCAGTAAGCAATTGCATCAAACAATGGATGGTTGGCTGTCAAAGGCAGTGGAACAGCTTCAAAGCTCATTACTGCCTCAGTTTCCTGAGGGTCACATGGGGCCAAAGAACTGGAAGATGTGAAGGCTAAACAGGCAGTCTTGGAGAGGGGGATTAGAACGTGCAACTCCAGATGAGCTTTCAGGGCCAGCAATGCCTTGAGGCTAGTGGGCACATTCCCAGCTGTTACCTGTGTGGTGGTTTTATCCCCAACTAATACACCAGCTGGCGGGTGTTTTATTTCCTTGTTGACTTTTTTGCTGCCACCTGGGGAGTCTTAGTAACTGTAAACAAAGATTTAGAACACTAATAAAGTGTCAGGCGCCAATGTAGTTGACTCTGTGCCAGTACTAAAGTCAAGAATCCTGTGGATGAGCAGCTGGCATGGGAAGGCCTCAGCCACATGGGCTGGCGGGGAGCAGGAGGAGGCCAGGAGTGGGAGGTGGGGTGAGAGAGAAAGCAATTGGATTGCTGAAGCCCCCAGGTTTAGAGCCCCAGACTTAAGCACTTAGAGCAGATTCTGTTGGATGGGCAGTTGTCCCCAGACACCAGAATCTGCTGCGTGTTGACCACTAAGGACTCACAAAAGAGTTACTTCTGCCCTGGCTAGTGTAGCTCAGTGGATTGAGCGCGGGCTGGGAACCAAGCGGTCCTGGTTCGATTCCCAGTCGGGGCACATGCCTGGGTTGCGGGCCAGGACCCCAGTGAGGGCCATGTGAGAGGCAACCACACATTGCTCTTTCTCCCTCCCTTCTCCTCTCTCTAAAAATGGATGAATAAAATCTTAAAAAAAAAAAAAAAAGACTTACTTCCCAAGAAAGGCCTTCAACTGATGCCTAGGAGTTTATACCCCCATACTTCCCTCCTTCATGAGCAGAAACTTATAGCAATGACTGACTGATACAAGGGTACCGAAGGCCAGCCCTCTGGTCTTAAGAAGGGGACGATTGTGTCAGCATAGTGATTTATGTTCCAGAGCCTTCCATGAATCAGCCAAATTTAGATTTTACCTAAGCACACATCTTTCCTTGGCTTTTTATCCTGTCTACTTTCCTGTCTTAGATGCTTCTCCTGAGAGTCCTCCCTCAACACACCATGATCACCTGATTTTCCTGTCTTGGGCTCTGCTTCTGGGGAATCTGACCTAAGATAGCACTGAGAGATCTAGGCTCCCACTGCCACAGCTAATTCTGGGCAGAGATTTAAAGCAGGAAGTCCCCAGAGATATACACTTAGGGCAAATTCTCTAGCTAAGTGTATGTATGGAGAATTGAGAGTAGAGATTGAAGACATTCTGAGGAGTGGGTGTCAGCTCCCAGGAATAACGAATGGGCAGAGAGTGGATGTCAGATCTTTAACCAGGAAAGTAAAAGTAGAGAGCTCAGCAAGATAACCAAAGACAAACCCACTACTACAGCCTGGGTCGGCAAAGCCTGGGGATAAAATGTCCAGGAAGAAAATACTATGACTTACAGGATGCTCGGAGGTTCAGGGCTCATGTCTGGCTCCCCAAACCCTTGGTCTGTGGGTGGCAAGACCTAGGTAGTTATTGGACATGTGAATCCGGGCAAAGTTAATCTTTTCTAAGTTTCATTTTCTTCATCTGTAAAATGGCATGTGACATGCATTCAAGAAGTAGTAACTATTTTATTAATGATGTAAATTATTATCCTAAGCCATGGCAAGTAGTGGAATTTTTGCCTGCTATGTGGTGGACCTGAATTTCTACGTAGGATCCACATGTAGATCTAGACTTGGAAAGCAAAGTAATGCAAAGCTATGGGGTACAAAGTGAGGGGTGAAATGATGGCCATGAAAGGCCATAATGATGCTTGTATGGCTGCCCATGGTTTGCACCTTAAGTCCCTGAACCCTAAGTTGCCATTTTTGCATCTTCAGAGCCAGTCTTAAAAGAAAGAAGGAGAGGAAAAGGAGAAGGAGAGGGAGAGGCAGAATAAGAGGAAGAGACAGCTGTACACCAAGAATCCTCCAGATTTGATCATTATTCAATGAGAATTGGACCCAAGAAAGACTGTTGGAGACAGCAAGTTAGCCAATTATTGACCCCCACATCTGAAATTGCAAGAGAGTTTTTCTTTGGCTTGGCAGACACGACATTCACAGTGCCAGATTCCCAGGGCCTCGATCAAGCTGGAAATTCCCAAAGACAAGAACATCAGGAACTCTCAGAAACTCACATTATTCTTTCCCTAGGACAACTCTCTACTGTTTCTCGGCTTCTAGTACAGAGTTATATGGCCTTTTTAATTTTATTTTCCTTATTTTAAGAGCAATTTCCAAGAAGCAGACCTTGAGATAAGAATTCACATGCAACTCAATTTATTGAGGAGGTTCTTTTGGGAAAAACTGGCTGCAAAAAGCAGGACAAAGAAAGGAAGAAGACAAGCTGGGTTCCAGCCTCAGCCCGATCCCACAGGGGAGGTTGGGAATGTAAATTCATGGCAAAGAAGCTGGTTTTTCGTTTTCCTTCCCAGTCGATCATTGGATAAGGGCTACTATTAAGGAAATAAAATCCCAGGAACTTTTGTCTCTCAGTAGCCACCTTGTTAGCCCAAGAGTGGTTCTCCATAGAGCATCACAGAGATGGACAATTAGGAGCAAAACACTTGGAAGTCAATGAAAGGTACACTGAAAAGGTCAAAGGGATCCAAGGGAAGCTGAGTGGAACATGAGTGGATAGGTTACCGCACTCAAGATTATTTTAACAGACTGAAAAAAGGCTAGTCATTTCTGTAAATATGGAATTACCCTATATGTTTTACGGTTATAAGATGGAGAAGGCAGGATATTCAGAATTAGAAGACTTATTAGTCCTGGCTGTGACTCATACAAACTTTGTGAGCTTGGGTGAGTCACTCAGCTTCCCTGGGTCTCAGTTTCTACACTAATAAAATGGATTTATTATTTTTGAGCTTCTTAATATAAATTGAGATTTTCTGCTGGCTCTACAGGATATGTGTGTTTTAAAGTCTTGAACAGCAGGACAGGTTTTTCTACTGTGTCTTATAATTTTGTCATTTTTTTTTCTTTGTATTTCAAGCCATAGTGTTAGCCATTCAAATATAGAACTGTTTCTTTTTTTCCCAAGTAATGTCTCATTTTATGCTTTCGGATCTGAATTCAATTTCTTCTGACATTAATATTGCTGTATCAGCTTTCTGTTAGTAACTGCCTTATTTGTTTTTTTCGAATCATTTATTTTCAACCTTTCTGGATGATTATGTTTTATGTATGTCTATTACAAACCACATATGGTTGGATTTTTAAAAACCTGGTCTGATAATCTTGTTTATAAGTGACTTGAATTTCTTTACATGTATTTTAATTACTGCTCTATTAAGATTTAGTCACATGATCTCATTTTATGTTTTATACTTATCATTTTATTTTGCTTATCATGCTCTTAATTTTCTTCTTTTTCCATTTTTTCCTTCTTTCTGTTTGATAGTTTCAAAATATTAAAATATTTACATAAGTACAAAAGTATTTACAAAGTTTTACGTATTCTACCCTGTTCTCAAATAACCCAAGAAGTTAGTATGCTTTAATCACTCGCTGAACACCTTAACCCTATATTTTTCTTGATATTACTTGAATTACCTCTACTTATGTGAAAATATCATTCTTTTTTAAAGAGTCAATAAAAAATTAAATTTATCAACACAGCCTACTAAATTTAGTATGAACTATTGTTTCTATACTCCACTCCGTTCACTTCTGTTTCCCAGGGTGTTTTCTCCTGCCTGCACTATACTCTGCAGTAGTTACTTCAGTGCAGATCTGTGGGCAATGACCTCTTTTACTATTTTTATTTCATCTACAGTGATTTTTTTTCTAGTTACTGATTTTGTTGCTGCCTTTCTTTGCATTATTTCCCCATGTTATAGAATTTTATGACTGAATGGAGGCTGAGCTCTCTCTCTCTCCCCGCCACCCTATGTTTCACTGTCTTGCAGATTTATATTTGATCTATTTTTCCATCACCTCTGAGACCATTTAGTTCAAAACCAGGCCTTATATTGGTATTTCAGGGCTTCTAAACTATACATATTGGAGTTATTACATATACCAAACCAGCAGTTAAGCCAAAGTCCAGATTGAAAGACTTTCTTACAGCTTCCTGCTATACAGCTTTGTAGAAATGGTAGCGCAGACAATGGTTTTAAAAGCTTATTTCACCCTCCCTCAATGGATGAGTAAGCCTCACATTTGCTTCTCTGATTTCATACACTAAGTTTGAAGAGTTAGTCTCTTGCTCCCCTTGGGATACTTTTATTCTTGTTAGCTCATGGGACCCCAGATTTCTCCATTTGAGTTTGAGTCTGAAAACTCAATCTCAGTTAATTGTTTGTGTTCACTTCCATTTCTTTTCTTCAGAGATATTTATCTCAATTTTTACAGTGATAGAATCATCTTAAATTTCTCTCTTTAGGTGTTGTGTATATCAGTCAGCTATTGCTGCATAACAAAGCATTCCTAAAAACTGAGTGGATTACTATAATAGTCACTTATTTTCACTCACATTCCTGGGATTTGGCTGGGGTTTGGCTAACCTGGGATGGGCTCAGTGCGCAACTCACTTCACACTGCAGGAAATGAGGTTGGGGGATGAAAATCCTGGTGTTTTTATCCTCTTGCTATCTAGTAACCTACTGGTGTCCCCCACTCCCCATTAGCTAAGAGCTAGGGAACCATTGATGAGCCCATAAATATCAGTGCCCTGGGGCCCAGGTCTGGGTAAAGAAAGTGAGAGGGGTCAACAGAGACTACCTAGCACATGGCCCAAGGGGCTCACAGGCAGTGACTCCCTGGGAGTCACTGGTAAGTCCCTGGGAGACATGGGGCATGTGTAAACAGAATACCAAGACTCACAAGTCTCAAAAAGAGGTGGTCACTCAAGACAGACTTTGAAAAATCACTCTTTGGGCTTTTGGAAATATGAAACTCTTGGCTCAGCTGGAAGATACAGAGGCAGAGATGACAAAGTACCTCCAAGTGCAAGGTCGTCTTGCACTTAAAAAGTTGATGTCTCCTTTGGACTTTTTATTACTTAGGTTTCACTAATCTACTCCTTTGTACTGAAAAAAATGAGAGAAAGGTAAATTTTTTCCATTCAATGGATGCTGGGATAGCAGTCAGGAAAGCTATTGTGTTCCAGTTCTGTGAATGTCAAGTTTTGTGACCTTGGACAATTCATGTGTCTTCCTGAGCCTTCAATTTCCTCCTGCAGATAATGAGGAGGTTGAATCAAATGCCTTCACAACTACTCAGTATTCACAGTTTATAGGTGAAATTAATGAAACTTGAAGTTTTTTCTTAATTTGAGAGAGAAGAAAAAGAGAAAGACATTGATTTGTTGTTTCATTTATTTATGCATTCAATTGGTTGATTCTCGTATGTGCCAACTGGAGATCGAACCTGCAACCTTGGGGTATCAGGACAATGAACCAGTTGAGCTATCTGGCCAGGGCCACTTGAGATTTTTTAATTAAAAAATAGTCAATACTGACTTCCCATGTTCTGGCTTCTTTACTGAATCACTCAAACTAATAGGAATTTTGTGAAAGAATTTTGTGTTTTCTATCTTCCCTATCATGATTCTTAAATCCAAATTTTTTAATGACTCTCAGGCAAAGGAAAGCCAGCCTTCAGAGCCACCCAACATAAAGCATGGTTTGAAAACATTAAAATGAAAATGCTAGAAGCCTGTAAATTTAGATTTCCATCATGAATTCTGATCTCCTGGCCCCATGGGCATCCCAGTAATTAGAATCATGCATAATTTACCTACTTCCATTTTCTAAGAATTTGTCAGTTTTAAGATCTGAGTTTGACAATGTATTGGTTTGTGCAGTAGAAATAGATTGGGGGCGTCTGGGGCTAGAGTCTTTAATGTGTGTAGTTGGGGCCATTGATGTGAAGCTGCCTCCTATTTATAACTGAACAAGCTTAATTGTTGCTTTTCAATCTAAATAGAAAGGCTCTGTTTACTGCTGCTTTTAATTGCAGCAAGCTGGTGAAAGAGCATGCAGGGCCTCTTCAGTAAAGGGAATTCAATAAAAGCATTTTGTCAATAAATTATTATTGCCATCATGAAAACCATACACCACATTCAAATATAAAGCCAGCAACAGCTCAGCTTCCCCTTTGATGGTCCCAGAATAATGCTTTTACATTTTCTTAATTTATTCTCTTTTTCTCCTGTTTTCATAGAGGGTTATAGCTGATAATGGTATTATGGATTTTCTTAATCTCTAGCCTTCATATTAGAGAGGAAAATCTGAATTTCCTGTGCAGTGCTGAGACATGATTGTGTCTAGAGCCATAAAAAGTCAAGATCACCAGGGAAATCAGAAAGTCAAACCCTTTTCTTTGTGGGCCTGGTTTGAAGAGGATCATGGTGTACATCAGACCTTTGTGGGAGGAGATCTTTTTATAAAGCTCTTCTCAAATGTCTTTACTAAGTGCATCATATCGTCTTTAAATTTCTGGGAATTGAGTAATATAAGAATCCAAAATCATAAACCCAACAGTGTTTGATGAGAGAAAGCTCCAGAAGGAAGTCCTTTTGTGTAGGAAGGTAAGGATGAGTGGAGGATTGTATTTTTTTAAAATGATCATGGCAATATTTTTAAAACCACATGTTCTTGCTGCCTTGCATCAGTCTATGTCCCCTTCCCTTAAACCTGGACAGTGATTATGAATGTTTTGAATTGTAGAATGCCACAGAAGTTATTTTGAGTGACTTTTGAGATCCTAAAAGGCACTATGCCTCCACTCTCTTTTAGAACGCTCACTCTTAGAACACAGCCGCCATGTTGTGAGGAAGCCCAAGCCATGTGGAGAGGCCCCATGCAGGCATCCAACTGAGGTCCCAGCTGACATCCAGCAGTGACTTGTGAGTCAGACTTGGAGCTGCTCCCTAACAGAGCCTCAGTTTGGTTCAGGTGTCCCACATTGTTGTTTTTTATATTTATGCTTAGACAGAGGGGGAGAGAGGGAGAAACAAAGGGAGAGAAACATCCATGTGTGGTTGCCTTTCATACACCCGGCACTGGGAAACCTGGCCTGAAATCTGCAATCCAGGCAGGCATGTGCCCTGACTGGGAATCGAACCAGCGACTCTTTGGTTCACAGGCTGGTGCTCAATCTATTGAGCCACACCAGCCAGGGCATGGTGTCCCACTTCTATGTAGCCCATATGACTAAGAACAATCCCCTCAGCTTCAGGAATGAATCTGACTGGAATGTATCTCATCCTCTTGCCTGTAATTGGTTTATAAAAAGTCATGTGACCTGGTTCTGGCCAACTGATGAGAGGTTCTTTGGTGCCTGTTTGGGGAAGTTCTGCCTTGCCCCTAAGATCAAGCTATTTTCTCTCTTCATATTTGAATGAAGGTAGGTAAATCACAATTGTTCCCTGGTAAGAACCAGCCTTTAAAAATGAGGCTGTGTGAATAGCAAAGCCAAGAATTGTAGAGAACCTAAGCCTCAGATAATAACATTGGAGTGCTGGATCAACCAACTCCTATTAAACTTTCTATTAAATGAGCTTATATATTCAGTCATTTTAAAAAACTACAATATACACCCTTATTTTCAGGTTTCAGTTACCCACAGTCAAACATGGCCCAAAAATATTAAATTAAAAATTGCAGAAATAAACAATTTAATAAAGAATTCCTAAGTTTTATATCACATGCCATTGAGTAGGATGAGGGAATTTTACACCATCTCACTCTGTCCTGCCCAGGACGGGAAGCATCCCTTTGTCTAATGTATCTATGCTGGGTAGGCTACCAATATATTGGTCACTTAGTAGCCAGCTCAGTTATCAGATCAAGTGTCTTGGTATCACAGTGCTGTGTGCAAGTAATCATTATTTCACTTAATAATGGCTACAGATTGCCAGAGTAGTAATGCTGGCAATTCAGATATGCCAAAGAGAAGCTGCAAAGTGCTTCCTTTAAGTGAAAACTTCTCAAAAAAAAAGAAGTAAAAACTGTATACTGAGGTTGCTAAGATTTGTGGTAAGAACAAATCTATTCGTAAAATTGCGAAGAAGGAAAAAGAAATTTGTGCCAGTTCTGCTGCCATACCTCAAACTGTACATGCATCTTATCACGTGGGGATTTTGCCACCTCACATCCTCACAAGAAGGCTGGGTACAGCACAATACGGTATTTTGAAAGTGAGAGAAAGTGCACATTCACATGGTTTTTATTACAATATATTGCTATAATTACCTTATTAGTTATCATTGTTAATCTTTTACTGTAACTAATTTATAAATTAAACTTTATCACAGGAATATAAGTATAGGAACAAAACATAGTATATATAGGGTTTGGTACTATTTGCGGTTTCAGGCATCCACTGGGGGTCTTGGAATGTATCCCACGGATAAGGGGATTACTATAGTTTAAAGTGTACTGTATTGAGAAAACTAATGGCTGCAGAAAGCATCCTAGTATTTCCAAATGCCTCAAATAAAGTAAATAATTCCTGCCTTCTGCCCCCAAAGACAGCCAAAATTTGCTTAATCCCTTCTATCTCTGTCTTCTTAGGCTATAAATAGCCAAGTGGTTTCTCTCTGACATGAAGGACCGTGGGATGCACTGTGTGCTCTCTCTCCTAACCAGTCCTTTTTTTTTTAAATTATCAGATCAGAAATTTTATTTATTATTATTTTTTTAAATATTTTATTTATTTATTTTTAGAGAGAGGAGAAGGGAGGGAGAAAGAGAGGGAGAAACAGCAATGTGTGGTTGCCTCTCACATGGCCCTCACTGGGGACCTGGCCCGCAACCCAGGCATGTGCCCCGACTGGGAATCAAACCGGGACCCTCTGGTTCCCAGCCCGCGCTCAATCCACTGAGCTACACCAGCCAGGCTATTTATTATTTTTAAATATATTTTATTGATTATGCTATTACAGTTGTCCCATTTCCCCCCCTTTATTCCCTTCCGCCCCCACCACCTCCCCATTCCCCGCCCTTTAGTTTTTCCCTACCTGGTTCTTAAACAGAAAATGTTGGTGGGAGTGTCTTAGGCATAAAGCGGTCTATGCTCTGTAACACAGACTAAACGAGGCTGTTTGACGGTGTCATTTGCAGCGGAAGGGAGAACAGTTGGCATATTCCTGGCTCCTGAGATCAGATTCCTCTCTTTCCTTGTCCAAGATCACTCCCTAATTATATTGCAGGGATTTAATGACTGATGGTGAAAATAACGTTAGTTGATAGTCTTAGCCCAATAATTATGTTTGTGAACTGGTAGAAATGGACTTTGAGACATATATCTATACATTGGAAGCTTTCAAATGCCTAATATTTATATATAGACTTGGTTCACATATTTGTAAGGTTTCTTTTTCAGTTAAATTGTTTGTGCCTATTATCAACTCTGGCAGGTAACTGTAGCAGATCTTGTCGATTTCATTGTACAAATAAAATAGAACAAGGAGAGTGACTTCATTCCTGGGTTGATCCTATTGTGATAGAACACACTCGGTATGATTTCAGTTCTAAATTTGTCGAGGCTTTTTTTTATGACCCAAGAAATGACCTATCTTGGTATACAGTCTGGGCACTTGAAAAGAACGTGTATTTTGCTGTTGTGTGGTGGGGGGTACACTTCTATGGACGTTGATTAGATCGTGTTGGTTGATGGTGCTGTTAAATTCTTATATGTTCTTTCTGATTTTCTGTCTAGTTGTTCTAACAAATATTAAGAGAGGTATTCAAGCTTGCAGTTATAACTGTAGATTTATCTACTTCTCCTTTCATTCCGTATCCTCCACTCTTAGAGGACCATTTTTCCCTGACTCTTCTCCTAGTAGCATTTTGTGTTGTCAAGGCTAGCCGTGGGCTTTCTCTCATTTGTACGAGGAGTCAGGAGTTCTCATTTACAGTGAAAGAAGAAAGGCAGTATCTCTTTGTATGCCGCATGGAAGCCACATGGAAGGTCTGTTCTGGAAGAGGTTAGTACTCCTTCAACAAGACTTTAAGCCCTTGAGAAAGCTAAGTACTTACTGTAAATTCCATAATCCCTAGTTATGCAGTGGGGGTGTCTCTCCAGCCATATTTCTAATAAACCCAACTCTGTCCCTGGATTCAGAGGAGTTAGGGTAGGCTTTATTTAAGATTTTTCTGTTTCTAGTCACACGTAGACAACCAGCCAATCATCTGGTCTGACTCCGCGTGAAAGAAGAACCCAAGCATTGTGCCCATGGCAGTGAGGGTCTGGGGGAAAGGCAAAGAAAGCAGCAGGAGTGTTTGAGCAACCTTCTTTCTTCAGGCACTGTACTAGGCAATATGGGTACATTACCTTATTTGGGGCTTTATGACAATCCTCTGACATCACTACTGTTATTATCTTCATTTTATAGACAAGGAAATGAAGACCCAGAAAGACAAATAGATCAGCACAACTTCTTGCACCCTACCAGAACTTGCCAGTTACAGAACATCGTGTCCCCAGCCCCCCACACAAACACACTTTTTTTGAATTTAAGAAAAAGAAGAGATGATGTGGCAATGTCCTAACATCCATCATAAAGAATTGATCATTGCTGACACTTTGCCTCATTTGTTTAAAGTATTTTAAATAAAATGAAAAACTCTTTGACCCTCCCTCACTTTCAACTTCATCCTGCTATTCCTTTCCAGTCCCACCTCTAAGAATAAATCTCTACTGTAAGTTTAGTATTTTTCCTTCTAACCCATTTTTCCTACATTTCAAAGACCTTTCTGGAGGTAGAGAGCTTCATTCTCCTTACTGCTTCCTACCAGGGGTTTTAGGAATCCCATTCAGAAAATTCCAGCGATCAGCCTTCCCCTTTGTGCTTTGTCTCCCCACCCCACGGTTGGTGATGTTGACGCCCAGGGTTCAGACAGAGCAGTGGCCTTGGTAGAGGTGAGGTGGCCACCGCTGCCGTGGCGGGCACACTCGTTTGTTCTCAGCTCACGCTGGTAATTGTTCAGTTCCAAGGACAACCAGGAACATTGCCTGGCATTTTGTTTCCTGAGCCACAGGACGACTTGAAATGATGCCATCTAGTGTCCCAATCTTGGCCAGCAAGAGAACTGAGGCATCACCCAAAATAAAGCAGATTTATTTTGTTTTTTTAAAAAGTGTTTTGATTAAGTAACTTAAAACTGAAGCTTGAGATTTTTAAAATCACATTGGACTGCAGGAAGTACCTGCAAGTATCTGACCTATACCTCCCCACCCTTACCTCTTCAGGGCATAGTGGCCAAGCCACCGGCTTCCAGCACCTGCATTTTCTTTGCCCTGACTTCTTAAGCCAGTTTGTCCAGTGTGAGAGGCTGAAGTGATATGGAATTAGTGTCCCCTGGGAGCAGCCCTCAACAATGACTGATAGGGATTGATGTACAGATATCCAGCTCTCTCCCTGGGGTAGGATAACAAGAAGGCACAAGGTCAACACTTCCAGAGTTTCTCAGTGGAATGAAGCCCCAAGTCCCCAGAGTGCTAGCTGGCTTGGTTATGCACACTTTACTGTCTGCTACCCTTGATGTCTTAATCCCCTCCTCCCCTGTTTCCTTCACTTCCCGAGTAACCAAGTGAACCATTTGCTTTGGAATCTTTGTCTCAAGGTCTCCTGAACTTAGAAAACTCCTCTATGGTGCATTGTAAAAATAGCCACAAACCTTTTCCTTCTCTATATTTTTATATTGCGGTGTTATAGAGAGGTCTGTGAAGAAGTGGGATGGCCTTGGGTCTTGTGTTAGGATATAGCAAAAGTGATGGCAGGTAAGTTTCAAGCCTATGCTTCAAGGGCCTTTGAACACTTCTACTTTTTCTCAAAGGCTCACAAGCAATAACAAATGGTTGCTTTTGTAAGTCAGTAAGTATTGAGTTATTTGCCATGCAACAGAAACCAACTGATCCAACCCGCATTTTCCATTTGTGTGTGAGATCCCCCTTTGTTGTATTTCCTTGAATGAGAGTATTGTTTTCCCTAAAGAAAAAGCATCTTCTCAGGCCCAGAGAGGTTATGACCTTCTCGACTTTTCCAGCACAATGTGGGGGCCAGTTGCCGTCACCATCCCGGTTTGTGCCTCTGCTCCAGGGCCTCTGTGCTGAATCACTCTGTCTGGGTTTGCCTGCTAGCTGCTGCATTTTCTTTCCACCGTACTGCCAGCCAGGCTGCTGGTTTTTTCCAAACCCTTCTTTTCACAGAACAGTGAGGTAGAAAGCCACTGTGTTTTCACAGATTGTGCCGATGATATATGTGTCTGATAGGGATTCAAGTGCCTGCAGAGCTGGCCTGAGATGGAGAGCTCACCCAAAATACTGCTGGTTTTGGATGTAGAAAAATTTGTGGAGCTTCAGAGCCAGCAGGATGCAGAGTAAACAACATCGAATAGAGTGAGTCAGGATGCTTAATCCTGGCTTTGCCCCTGGTCTCTCAAGTCCCTTTCAGCTCTACAATGTGAGGATTTGAGGACTGGGTAGAGCTTCATGAAATGCAAAGCCAAAAAGCATGGGGTTAATTGTCCAATTTAATGAAGTTTTAGTAGGCTAGAATGGTGTTTCTCAAAGTGGGGTCCCTGTACCTGCCATCACCTGGGAACTTGTTAGAAATGCGAATTCTTGGGCCCCATTCCAGGCCCTCTGAATGAGTCTCCTGGGATGGAGCCCAGCAATCTGTATTAACAAGGCCTCCAGGTGATCTGAATGCAGCTGACATTTGAGAAATACTGATCTAGAGCTATGTCATTTCAAATATAGCTCATGGCATTGGCATAATCTGGGAGCTGGTTAGAGAAGCAGAAGCTCAGCACCACCTCCTGATGCTCCTGAATCAGAATCCACATTTAACAAGACCTGCAGATGCTCTGATCACATCAAAGTTGAGAAGCCCTGGGTATAGATTCCTAGTCTCAGTCCTTGAAGATTGTGATTCACTAGATCTGGGGTGGGTCCCTATAATGTACACATCTAAAAAGTTCCCAGATATTACTGGTGGTGCAGTTCAGGGACCTCACCCTGAGTACCAAGGTTCTAGATTCCAGTCCAGGCTTAGAATCTCAGCCATGACAGGGTTTCAAGCCAATCCAATTTGGGTTGACCCACCCTGTACAGACGTGCAGGCTGTGCGCTGTTCCACTCCGGGAGACACCATTCACGTACTCATAGACTATGACTCCAAAACCTGAAACCCAAAGCTAAGTACGGTAAGAGGCAGGGGCTGGCTAACGAGTGAGTTCTGAGGGAACTGGGTTTGAATACCTAACCCTGCCACTGATGTAAGTTGTGTGATCTTGGCAAATGTATTTAACTCTGTGTCTCAGTTTCCTCGTTGGTAAGATGGAGATGGTCATATTGTCCCCACTAGATGAGATACTCAATGGTCAACACATAAAACAAGCTCAGCCATATTCGTTCTTTTACTTTCAGCTGAGGGAACAGCAAGTGTCATCAGCTCCACAAGCTCCTTCTCCTCCTTGAGTCTCCTCCTGGCCAGTAGCCTAATTGCCTGGTTTGGGCTGAAGGCCAGGTGAGAATGATGGGATTTTCTTCAGAGCTCCTGGGGGTCAGATGAAGGTGATACAGCAATAACTCAGGCTGTTTATAGTAGGAACGCTTCCCAAGGGGTTTGTTAAAATTGACTCATACAATTGACCAATGAGCCAGTATCAAACCGCACCATGGGTTCACCCACCCACTAAAGTCACAAAAGACAATAGCAGTCACTGGTCCTGCCAAAGCTGTCTGTGTGCTGTGCAGCCGAGGGTCACGCAGAGGCTTTGCCAGGGCACCTTGCCTGGCCGGGCAGGTCCAGCTAGGCCCTTCCTGAGCTTTTGTGAGAAAAAGTCCAAGATGCTCTAAAACAAACCTAAAGACTAAATTGAAGTATGCATTTTGGGTGAGCGGAGAGAACAAAGCAGGCAGTGAGATACTTTCAAAGCACGCTCAATACAAACCAACCAAGGCAATATTAAGAAGCCAGATGAACCTTGATGTTGTGAGAAACTAGACATCCCTAAGTTTGATTTTTAGGTTTTTAGATGAAGCAATTTTTAAAAAATGATTTTTTTTTTTCCCTTCAGGCTTGTGGAATCTCTAGGAGGAGGTGGAAGGGCTGCTGTGTTCAGGTGGCAGTTCACCCTAAGATAGCCACTAGAGGGCCTCAGAGATCCAGGAAAACTGCCCCGGGTTTCCCAGGAGAGGCCCTGAGTACCGTCAGGCCTGGTCTGATTTGGGTGTTTAGATTGGACTTGACTCCTGACAACTTTCTCAGAAGGTGTTCATCTTCCCACAAGAAAGAAGTATGCAGCTCCATTAGGAATTTAAATAACTGATTGACCAATTAAACCATTTCTGCATCCAGACCCTGTTCTATCTTGTGTTACAGTAAAGATGAGGGTGTGGGACTTTTATAAGAGTCGCTAACTGAACAAAAAATGTAGAGTTAAAGCTCAGTGGTGGTGTCAAGGACAGGCTTGGAAGGTGTAGACTTCAGTACCCCATCACTTCCATTTCTGCCCTAGTAAACCGAAAGTCGAAATAAAAACAGCATGTTGCTATACAGATGCAGCTTTGAGCAAAGTCCTGTTGAAAAACTAGATTGCCACATATTAATCCATCCTGTATATAGAAATTCTAGTGCTCGAGGCCTTTTGCAACGTATACCGTGGTAGAAATGAAGGTGACTTTTCTATTATTGCTCAAAAGGCTCTTAAAATGTATAGTAAGACATAATACCTGTCGACTGATGGTCGTTGGCATCAATTCAACAAAACAGGAATCCCCAGTTTGGGGTGTGATGAGGAAGGAAACTTTACTCACTGCAAACAGTTCGGCTGTGATACAGCATAGCTGTGAGAACAATACGGCTATGGAACAGCTCAATAATGTTTCAGCTCAGTTATGAAGCCTACGGGCGCGGAACAGCAGGGCTGTGAGGTGGCCCTGGAGCCAGCGGCACCCCCTCCCCTGCCCCCGCTGACTAGACAGCCCTGCTCCTATGCTGGTCTGTTCTGCTCTGTTTGGGGGAGACATCTGTGGTGTTGCTTCTTTAATGTTTCAGCTCCAGTCAGGGAAACACAGTCCTCAGTCCTTGATGGAAAGGGAAATTGCGCTACCTCAGACACAGGGTACCTGCCTTATACAGACAGAAGTCCTCAGCCCTAGTCCTTGATGGCTCCATTCTCATGCAGATGAGAACTCCAAATCCTCAAAGATTGATTGGTCCAAAAGGCACTGTCCTGATTGGACAGAATGGAACTGCTCTGATTGGTTGGTGAGGATACTGATGAGGCTATAGCTGTGCAGTTCCAATTGGATGGGAAAAGCCTGTTTTTTTGACTGAAATACTATTGCAGGGACTCCTTTAGAAGAACTGGTTCAGAGAGCAGGAACACCGTGCAGGCAAGCAGTTCAGTGCAGGCGGCTTCTCCATGACGTGCAATTTGTGTGAGAGGCCCCTGTGTAGAAATGGCTGCTGGGCTCTGCTTTTTAAAATTTGAGCCCAGTTTCCTCCAGGAGCTCTTCTTAGTAGGTGTCTTCTTTCTCAGGGTTCACATACCAAAGAAGTTTATAAACTTACCGTTCCTGGTGAGATCTAGAAAACAGCTATTTAAGGAGGGAGACGTGTTAGAAAAGAATCTACAAAGATACGCTCCAGCCAGAAGAGCTGTTGGCCATGGGAACCGTGAGGGCCGAGGGTGCACGGCTTCCTCTGCCAGCATCCACAGGGGAAGACGTTCCTCTCCCCTCCCTCATGCCTCTGCAGCCCTTCCAGCAAGGCATTTTGTCTACGGAGGCCCTTCGTCAACATGACCTACACCTGACACCCTCCTTCCCATACGGCCTCTGAGGTTCCCTAAAGCAGGAGGAGGGTCTCCCAGCCCACGGGTTTGCTCTAGGAGAGCTGAGTCCCAGATAACTTGCAAATGTGATCGTCTCGATGCAGAGAGCTCCTGGGAAAGAAAAAGAATAGGTGGGGTTTTACTATATTTTTTTGGTTACAGGAGGCAGAATGGGTAAAATAAATGCAATGAAACATATTATTTAAGCAATATAATGTTTCCCTTTCTAATAGAATTTTCCTTTTCAGAGGCTAAAAACCCAGCGAACCTCTTATATCCCAGTTTCCCACAAATAAAAGGAAGAACATCTCCCCTATGTGACTCTCTATTGCTGTCTGGACCACTGGCACCAGCCCCTCTGTCTCCTCTCTTTCCAGGTAGTTTAATCGGCCATATCAATCCTCCTATAGATACTGCCTTCGTCTGTTGCTCTTTGCCCCCTAGTTCCCATCACATCAGGTCCAAGCATCCTTTCCTGCTTTCCAGGGACAGCCCGTATCTTCCACCTAACATTCATATCCTACTCTCTTATCCTGCTGGGCATCTCACTGTCCAGTAAAAGGACCCCTGATACTGGTTCCTCTGGACATTTGCACACACTGTTCTCCTTGCTTGAGATATCTTTCTCTTCTTTCTGGCAAAGAAGTTGAACCCAAGCTACATTTCTTCCAAAGTGTCTTTCCTAATTACTTAGCCCTTATTGATTTCCCCTTCCTTTGAACTCTAACATCTTTCTACAGACTTTGGGGAACATAATCCAGTATTGTTTTCTTTCCCTCTCTCACTGTTATTTTAGGAAACTTGATTGAGGCTTGACAATTAGATGGCTAGGTCTTTGAGGACAGAGGGTTGAACATAGCATCCCAAGACCCCAGTATGGTGACCCCTTGCATACATTAGAAATCCTATTAATATTTGCCTGGTTACCTCCCATGCATCCTTCGGATCTTACACTGAACCTCACTTCCTAAGAGCAGCCTTCTGTATTAGATGCAAATTTATTAGTCCCCCCATAACTATATCTCTTGCATAGTGCTACTCCAATATATACATTTCATTTAATTGTTTTATTTCATTACTCTCTTCTGCCAGTGAGAGCTGGGGCTATGTCTGGTTTTTCCTAGTGCCCAGGGCAGGCCTTTGAACACGGTGAGTACTCTACAGATATTTATTTAAATGAAGGAATATTTGTTGGTCAGATGGCTTAACTGGAACGTGACATGGACTTCTTGGGGAATGAGGAGAACAGAGTTGAGGGTGTTAATCTCCTGAGAGCCGGTACCCTTAAGCACAGTCCTGAACAGAATCTAACAGCAAAGGCTTGGATGGGCCAAATCAGCAAATCATTTCAGGGTTATTAGTGCCAATGAAAGACACATTTCTCTTAAGAATTTGTAAGTTTTAAAGTAATACATGTTTATTGTGGAAAATATCTAAATTTTAGAAAATTATAAGGATGCAGAGAAAAGTAACTATAAACCCACCACTTGAACAGAAGCTTTTGAAAAAACAGTATGTTCTTCCAACATTGGATTTGTAGCTTATTATTTTTTTTTACATAGTGGAAACTTTACTGGATATACAATATTGGATCTTGTTTTTTTTTTAAATCACCTAACATGAACTGATAAACATTTTTCACTGTGAAAAGTTCATTCTTTGTGAATCAGAATTTTAAATAGCTCCAGAATGTTCCATGTTGTATGGTTGAACTCTATCATTCCTTCATTAGAGGACATGAATGCTGACAAATGTGAGTTTTGACCCTTATGATTTTGAAGATATTCTAAAATCTAAAGACAATAATGATCAATGGGAGCTGTATCACAGACTCTTCCAGACTGTTTCAATGGGACATCTACCTCCACTCACTGGCATACCACTCTGGCCAACCAGATCTCAGACCTACCCAAGCGAGTGGCCCTCATTCCTGGCTCCCTCATCCTCAGCCCCCTGCGCCTCCATCTTCTGTTTCTCCCCATGCAGCAGACGTGATTGCCGTCCTGCCCACATACTCCCCACATCGACATTCCTGAACACGCATGCCAATGGCTTCCTGGGGCAAGCACCTCAGATTCTCTGCCTCAGGACTTTCTTGGGCTGCAGGAGCATGCCCCCAGGAACGGCCCTCAACCAATAAGAAGAGGGAGTTAGTGGACAAATATCTCACCTCCTCATCGCCTATAATGAACAGTTTGAAGGTATGTCCTACACAGAGCTCCCCACCAGGACTGAGTTCTGGTTACCTACAGGCATAACTTACTCATTAATACTCATGTATTAAATTTCTTTCCTTCACTGCCTCATTTCCACATTCTTCTACTGTGTTTCCTGAAATCATCTCAAAATTAAACCATTTGGGCTCAAATCCTTGTATCAAGGATTGCTTCTGAGGGACCCAGCCTAAGACACCCCACCACTCCACTTCTTAATTATAAGTTCTAGCACTTTTCAGCTTAGAGTTTCTCTCTTCTTTTTGACTAGCGCAAGCTAAAAAGTCTCAATGATACAAACTACGTTTTAAGGAACTGGGTAAAAATGCCAAACCATGCCAGATTGTTGACTCTTTGTCATCAGAACTTCTAATAGGAATACTCCCAAAAGGGAATACATTATACGGAGACGCCAGTCTCTTTGAAGGTGACTTTGGATTGTTCTTTCTCCTCTCTTTTGTCCTCTCATTTCACTCTTCATCTGCTTCCTTTGCAGTAGAAGGCATCCTAAACTGAACTATTTTGCTGCCAATTCCTAATTAGGTTTCCAGATATACCCTGAAGTCTGGGAGTTATGCTAAGCATATGCTACAAAGCAAGTTCGTATTCTTTTTCTTTAATTAATAGTGACTACTACTTACTAAAGGCCTGATACATGCTGAGCACTCTGCTAGGTTCTGCAAGAGATTCTGCAGGGACTCTTAAGTCACTGTCCTTGTAGGGAAGATAAATAGCTGGACTCATACACAGCCAAGTGTGATGTGTCAATTGAGGGTACAAACAGACCCGAACAAACAACTCTAGAACTTTAAAAAAAATAGTGATTTGTTCTGGCTAGATTTTAAGGAAGTTTCATGAACAGGCTAAGAACATTGGAATTTAGTCGGTCAAATAAATCAAGACAGAGAGAAGTAACCCAAGCTTCCCCCATCTCAATTCCTAGGGGACTTCTTCTTGAGGTTAAAAAATGAGACTGCTGCTTCCCTCCACCTCCCCACAGTAGATTATGAAAACTTCAGAGTATCCTTTTATCTCAGCTTCTCCAATGCTCACCCAGGAAATTACATCATCTTTCTAATATAAACGCACTGAGCCAGACCTAAGTCAGACCTTAAAATAAGAGTATCAGTTAGCAATGCATTTTGTTTTAGATATCAGAACCCCATCAAATGAGGATTGAAACAACACAGATACTGATTTCATCTCATGCTAAAATAAAACTAAAAATAGGTATTTGTGGCTGCAGATTTAGCTACTCAGCAACATCTTCAAGGATCCAGCCTTCCTGCGTCTTCCTACTCTGCCTTTCTCAGGCTGCTCACCTCCTGGTTGTATGTGGCTGCTACAGATCCAGGCATCACAATGCCTGTAGGCAGAAAAAAGGGAGAAGGGCTGTAACAGAAGTCTCTTTTCTTCTTACCAAGACAGCAGAAGTTTCTTAAGAGTCTCTGCAAAACTATACTTACATATTATTGTCTAGAACTGGATCATATGGCCACCCTAGCTATGAAGAAATTCTAGGAACTCGGGTCTTTCATTTTTTAGATTCTATAATTATAGAAAGCAAGAAAGAAGGATAGGGGATAGGGGATGACTGCAGTAAAATTCCCACAGACTCTGCCTTCTCTTACAGGAAACTTCAACTGCTGTGGCCAAGACACTCAGAGCCTTGTTTCCTCTTAGCTGATAGCTGGTATATTAGTCAACTATTACCACCAACACACTGTGTAACAAACCACCCCAAACTTCAGTGGCGTGTAATAATAAGCATGTAGTATCATGCTCACAGGTTTGCTGATTGCCCAGGGTGGCTCGGTTCCATGTGTCTTGCATTCTTCTGGAACCAGAGTGATGTGGTAGAAGCACAAGAGAAATGAGCAGGAAGGTGCTGCCTCTTCAGGTATAGCTCAGAAGTGGCACACCGCCACTTTCGTCCATATTCTACTGGCCAAAGCAAGTCACATGGGCGCAAAGCAAGATCTCTAGTGCAAGGAACTGCAAAATTTCTTGGAAGGGAGTGGAGTATGGGGAGAGATGGGGAACCCCTACCCCCGCTGCATAATCTAATACATTATCTCTGGGGAAGTGGTGGTGGGGCTGCGATGATAATGCATGTCCCTGCAAGTGACGAATGTGCCTATAACAGGCAATGGCCAACTTAGGGCCGTGCCCAATCAGTGAAGTGACCACAGGGTTGTAATTTTAGACCAGGTAGTGAGGGACGGGAGGGATACAGCAGACTAGTCCTTCAGGGAAGGCAGAGCATGTTGTACCTTGAGTCACTTGTCATAGGTCGCTTTTATTGATTATCCAACAAGAAAAGAATTCTGAGGATCTGCTTCTTACCATATATATGTGCCATTATTAGGAGCAGGCAATTCCTAGCCTCTATCTCCTTATGTGTCTTGGAGTTTTCATACCCCAAATAGGGACTGAATTCTGCTCTACCAAGCAGTGATGTCTGGACATGTTACCTTCATTTCTCGTGGAGTCTTTCCCCAGCTAAACCCCATTTGTTATAATTACTATAACTTAATTAACCAAATATTGTGAAAATAATTGAATAGAGATGGAGACAATTCCTCATAATAGTCATGATGCCCAGGTTGTTTGTTGGTGCCATTATATTAACCAGAGCTTCCTTGACAATTAATTTAAGTGAATTCTAACACATATTCACAGAGGGAAATTGCAACACAGGCAAGCTGTCTTTAAGAACATAGTTGTGTCCCTGAAAAAAGTGTACACACTTTTTGCTTTGAAAATGGAATTTACTCTTTCATTCAATAAACATTATTGATAGATTTTTCATCTCTCTGAAGGCTACCTTGACAATAAGATGTATATATGACCTCATTCGAGAAACCAATGAATCTTCTTTTCTAATAAAAATATATAACACCACATTTTCACATATTTATTTAATGTTTTTAGCACTTATCTGTCTATTGCAAGTATTTCACAAATATAAACTTATTTAATCTTTATTATAAATGTATAGGGTGGGTGCAATCATTGTTCCCAATTTATAGATTGAAACTCTGAAGCACAGATTCTCCTTTTTAAAATATATATTGTTGTTCAGTTACAGTCATTCTGCCTTTTTCCCCATTGCTCTCCCCTATCCCATACCCCCAACTCCCACAGTCAATCCCCCCATTGTCTGTGCCCGTGAGTCCTCTATTCATGTTCCTTTGCTTGTCCCTTCTCCTTCTTTTGCTCATCACCTCCTCTCCCCTTCCCTCCGGTCACTGTCAGTTTATTTTTTATTTCCAAGTCTCTGGTTCTATTTTGCTTATTTGTTTGTTTTGTTGATTAGGTTCCACTTATAGGTGAGATCATATGGTATTTGTCTTTCTCCGCCTGGCTTATTTCACTTAGCACAATGCTCTCCAGTTCCATCCATGCTGTCGCAAAGGGTAGAAGTTCTTTCTTTCTGCTACATAGTATTCCATTGAGTAAATGTACCATAGTTTTTTTGATCCATTCATTTACTTATGGGCACTTAGGAATCTTCTTTTAAGCATTCAAAGGTCCTTTGACCCAAACAAACAAGCAAATAACAAAACAAAACTAAATTATCTGGATCCTGGAAAACTGAAATTTTGAAGGTTTTTAAAAAAAGACTTCTTAGTATATCAGGGATGTACATCAGAGTTGGCAAACACAAGGCCCACGGGCTGAATCCGGCCCTCCACCTTGTTTAATCTGGCCCAGCACCTTGTTTCTACCCGGCACCAGCTCCCAGCTCTTGCTTAACTGGTAAGGAGTAGTCACATTTATGCAGTCCTAAAATTACACTCTGCCGTTCGAAGGCAACCATGAGGCTGATGTGGCCCCGGTAGGAATGAGTTTGACACCCCTGATGTACATGTACCCTGTAAAGCATGTGCCGGACTAATGCCTGCTTGCTCTCAGATCCATTCTGCCCACTCTGCCCTGCTCTCTTCTGCACTGCAGGGAGCTCATCCTGCAGGCTGCACTTTTCAGACTTTCCACCCAGTTGGCTTCTGGCTGGATTCAGCCCATGGGAAGCATGGAGGCAGGAGATAGGGCAGCAAAGGGAAGACAGAGAAAAGCTAGGGCCTCTCATTCTTTCTTAAGATGCATCACCTTTGGTGGTAACTTTGTGTCCTCTTTTTCCCAGCTCTTGTCAAATGGCCCTTCATTCTATGGCATTACATGTAAAAATTTAGAGAATGCACACAAAAATCATACTATAATTGAATTATACATTTATATATAACATTTTAAATAGATTAGGGAAACATATTACAATATTAATTATGTTTGATGGAATGGGCCTAGAAATGCAACTGGGGCTTATCATTAAAGGGGACCTGGTATTCAACTGTAATGAAGGTTTTACTTTTGTATAAAATCTAATGAAAGGCCATAATGCAAAGTATTAATAGTTGTTAGTTCTGGATGGTGGAAAAGAAAAGAAAGAAGAGAAAAAAAAAGAAAAAACATACTTCTAGACACTTTTTCTTGGAGAAGAAATACACCTTACCATATATAAATATAAAACATATTTTTTACATAAGTTTTTCCAAGAATTATTTAAATATTATAACTGTTAGTTTTCCATTGCTACTGTGACAAATGGACATAAACTTATTGGCTTCACATGATCTCTCAGTTCTGGAGGTCAGAAGTATGACTCGTGTCTCACTGGGTAAAAATCAAGGCGTCAGCAGGGCAGCAATCCTTTCTGGAGGCTCCGGGAGAAAATCTATTTCCTTGTCCTTTCCAGCTTCTAAAAGCCACTCGTGTTCATTGACTTGTGGCCCCTTCCTCCATTTTCAAAGCTAGCAAGTTCAAACGTCTTTGACTATTCTTCCTTAGTCATATTTCCCTCTGATTTCATCTGGGATAGTTCTGATTTTAAGGACCTGTGATTAGGTTAGGTCCACCCAGATAGTCCAGCATATACCACGTGTCAAGATTCTTAACTTAATCACAACTGCAAAACCCCTTTTGCCATGAAGATAACATATTCATAGGTTCTAGAGATTCAAATGTGGATGTTTGTGGGGGGAGTCCTATTATTCTGGCTATCATGATAATTTACAGTAAGAAGATACCCTTCATTTGAAAAGTAAAGACTTTTGTAAGCCCCTCCTTCATCTAGCATGCTATCTTTCTGACAACTTTTTATTCAAGTTCAAAGTAGTAAGGGTGTCCATATTCTGGTTATTCATAGCTGAGCAGGAAATTTGCTATACATTTTTACAATGGAAGACAATGAGAAATCTACAAGTTCATTAAGATGGTTTTTACCAGGATAGTCAGGCAGATCTCAAAGTAAAATTGTGACAGAACCTTGTAGAATTTCCCCCAATGAAGAGACAAGCATCATTTGCTGTGATTGTTGCTTGGCTGTATTGCAAATTGTCTTGGCTGTAATGAAAAATTAGTATGATTCTGTGAGATATTACATTTTGCATTGGGTTTCAGTGGTTCTGCTGAAAACAGGTTGATTTCTTGTGAATCACAATTTTGCTGAACTGGTTAGTTGTCTAGAAATTGGGGCTTGGAACTAATTATTAGAAAGTGTTAATGTTCACTGACCTAGAGTGAATAAGCCTTCCTTTCCCAGTAAATTAACTTCTCTTTAAGAAAAGAGCTAATGAAATTCAGAACCTTCCAGAGATCACAACTAGACAGTTGATTAAGCAAACAAGTTAAAGCAAGAACTGGGTAGATAATCATGAAAACGGTCCTTGTCAAGTCTTTTCACATGTCAGTCAGCAACTGCTCTCCTTGAGCAAACAAAGAATAATGCATTAAAAGTTTAAGAATTTGAATTATGCAATCAACCATCAGAAATACTCAAGCTGTCCTTTCAGTTGACCAAAGGGTAACAGCCTTTCCCCATTATCCTCCTAGCATTTGTAAAGCTTTCGTCTGCTTTGTTTCTGAAAAAGTACTTGATCAGGTAGAAACTTTTCAAAATTTAAGGTCCAAGAAAGGGGACATTTCTCTGATTTCTTAGCTCAAATCTAATGTTGCCTATGAAGATAGGAAAAAATCTAGTATATCGTAGTCATTATTTTTTCCTCTTCTTTATACTTCTAGAAACCAGGACAAATGGAGAATGGCTTTGAGGCTGCCGGAATATCCACTGCCTGCCCCAAACTGGGCCAGTGAATTGTGGGCCACCGAGTTGTCAGCACCTGCCTGCTTTAGGCTGAGGTGTGTACTGTAAACTTCACAACTGCCCCCAAGGATGTAGTGCTTTGTGCTTTAAATTAATTCCCAGGCAACCTTCCCTTTCCAGGTGCTTCCACTATTGGGTACAGTGTGGGTTGAACCTTCTGTCCTACCCATCTGAGAAATCCAACTCCATCCCTAGCCTGGCTTCTCTGCCTGAGAAGAGGAAAGTGAAAATCACCTTTTCATTTATTCCATAAAGTGTATTGAATGTTGTCTTAGAAGCAGACTTCCCTTAGAAGCAGACCCTGAGACAATACAAGTATAAGCAGTTTATTTGGGAGGTGATTCCAGAAAATACTAATAAGAAAGTGTAAAAGTGAGATAGGAGATAAAGGCAGCCATAAGTAAATGACCTCTATGGGCAACTGGAGCTCCAGCCCACTAGGGAACTCTGGGAGCCAGTGTAGAAGACTCAAAGTTGACTTATGGCGGGTGAGGGAACCGGGTTATATATCCACCAGCCCCCAAGGATCAGTGTTTGAGGGCTGTCAGAGGTTAGTTTCCCAGACTTTCCAGTCTACGGTGCTGAGGCCAGAGTGGCTTTCTGCTGTTTGGAAGGAAGCCCTCTGGCAAAGCAATGCAGACACTGGTGGCTGGGAACAGAGCAAACTCACACTGCAGTGGTAATGCTGAAAGTCCCAGCCTTTTAGTAAGGCATTGAAATAAAACTTTAGAAAAGCTTAATTTCTCCAGTCAGTACATAAAGCAGAAGCAGCTATGTTTTGCTGATGGCGTGCTCAGAATGATGCCAAGTGCTGTAGGGAAAGCAGCAGAAGTAGGAGGCATGGTCTGTCCCTGATTTTATTCCCTACACAGGGAAGACAACTCTGACTTTACCATGTAACCTGGACAAATTGATAAAATGTAATGGTGCTATTGAAATAGGGTATGAGGCTGAACAGCTGCAAATGATAAAAGCTATAGAAACTGTAAAGAAGAAGAACCCCCGCCCTCACTCCATCACTGGATTTGTGATGTAAAACTGGCAGAGAACAGCTCAATTCAATATGGCAACTAATTTCACCTAAGGGTAACCCCTCGCCTTATTATGCGCTCATTGTCATACATTAGCATGCTGAATGACGTACCCTGTGCCACTGTGGTCAGAAAGAAAAAGCTCACATAAGGACACAAAATGGCCCATGGAGCTCCTCTGAGAAAACTCTACCCCTTTCCCAGGAAGATCCTGAATATTTCTCCCCCTTATTGAATACCCTACCTCCTGATTAAATGAACCTTAATAAAGGAAGTAAATTTTGCTAAATGGAGGCTGCTCTGTCTGTGGGGTGGCCCATCCTCTGTCTTTCTGTCTCACTGATTCACTAATAAACTCATTTTCACTTTAAACTCTGCTGCCTTGTTTGTGAATTCTTCCCTGTGCGACGCCAAGAGCCCACAGTGGTTGTGAACCCTCAGGTTCCTGAAACCTTCGAGTGCCTGCCTCACTACAGGCATGAGGAGAGGATTGGCTTTCTTGGGAGAGACTCCGTGGAGAAGGTAGGAAGTGAAAGAAGAAAAGAGTTTGCAGAAACGAAGCCAAAGCCCAGATAATTGAAGAAGCTGAGAGAGACATGGCATGGAGACAGCTTAGCACATGGATAAAAAATTGAACAAGCTCATTAGATTGGAATTGATGAAACATGTACAAGAGAAGTGAGAATCTTTAAGTGTGACTCGATAGGGAAGGGCCAACACTGAGATGTTTGAAGACAAATCAAAAAAGTTTGGCATTATGACTGTCCTAGAGAAGTTAGTCATTGCCTTAAGCCTAATCATCCCTCTCCAAAAAATCTACCTATGCCCAAAGGACTGCTAAAGAAGTGACCATGTCACCGCAGATGAGCCTGCTTCTGAGGCCACATTTGACCCCAGACACACTAATCAGATTCTGGTGTTTTGCTTTTTTTCCCTGGTAATTGGAACCGGGGTACCAAGAGACTGAATTGGCTCTCTAAAGAGCCAGGGTAAGAGTTTTGTTCCCTTAGTAAGCCATAGCCATGTGCAAACATATTACACTAAAATAAAGCATCATAGAAAATACTGAACTATAGTAAAAAAGAGGAATACAAATACTGAGAGAATCAGAGAAGAAAGAATATGTGGCCCCAGCAAGTTAAGGTGACTTTCTAATTCCCCCGAGGCTATGGTGCATCTCTGGAATTTAGAGTCTTCTGTAAACTCCATTCAAGCTAATTTGAGTGGGAGTTTCTTCCTTGGAAATCAAGGACACTTAAATAAAGCAAAATGGTAGCCATTAACTTGCATATTGCCAGTGGTTATAAGTCCTATTGGTTGACCTCATAGCTGGTGATCCCCAGGAGGAAAAAAAAAGCCTTGAGACCAGAATTATGTGCAAATGGTTTATTAAGGAAGAACTTCAGGGAAACTGTAAAGGCAAAGGGAGAAGGAAGCCTTGGTGAATTTAGACCACCAATTCGGTGAAACCTGCCGAGGGTGCTGCAGTGGAGATCCCACCATCCTCCTGCCTTAGCCTCTTAGGCAAGGGAGCAAGGCTTTCCCTTTCCTGCTTACTGACGTGTAGGATTGCATGTTGTTGGGCAAGCAGAGATAAACTGGGCAACATCCTTGCCCTCAACTTGTTTACAGTCTGGGGGAGGGGGCAGTAAACTTGCAAACTCATTTAGGTGACTAGGAAACTGCTTCTGGGTGGTGGAGGATAAGACAAGCTTCACCCAAAGGAGGTGCTGTATGAACAATGAATAATTTAACATCTGTGTGCCATGTGTTCCGCTGTCCCACCTACCCGCCCCCCCCCCCCGAAGATAAAAAGAATATTAGAATCTCTCAACAACTTAAGCATGGCTGATTTTCTCACAGGAGCTTTTTTCTTTTTTAAAAATCTCTTCCAGAACACTGAACTTCCTGAAAAATAAGTGTTGGAGGAATGTGGAAAGAACCTGGCAGGAGCCCAGTTAATACTCAGCAGCCTTGACCCAAGAAAGAGAAAGTAAATATCAAACCCAACGTTGATAAGACCTTGTGTATTTTTCTTTTTCTTTTTCCCCTAAAGGCATGTTTGCTCTTTCAAGGACTAGGAACTTACTGTTAAAGTATTTTTAGTCCAAGGATCAGGCTTGCCGTAGTGGGGTTTTACCCAATATGACCTCTATTTAGCGTAGGAATTGTGAAGGCTGAACTGGCATCCACCAGGCTTTCAGGAATCTTAAAGGATCAAAGCTGATAAAAACACAGAGCTCTTTCTTTGTAATGATCAAATGATATAATACCATTGCGTTTTTTTATGTATAAGCAAGTGCTACATACTAGTATGTTTTGGTATGAAGAATTCACTATTACTAAAATTTGGTGTTTGTACATTTTAAATAGCACAATTTTGGATTCCAGTGAAATGTGGCCTCCACTAAATATTTCACAGCACCATGAAATGTGCACACAGGCCACAGGTATGAATTCCCAAAAGGCTTGGGGAAAACACCGATCGCTGCATCCCTAGTGGTGTAACTATAGCTTTTGATTTCTGCTATTCTTGCTTCTTAATCAGCAGTCATTGTTAGTTTAAATTCATCTTAAGCTACTTTCTTTTGAATTTGGTTCACTTTCTTTTTTTTTTTATTTAATCTTTATTGTATTTTTTTCCATTACCATTTAGTCCCCTTATACTCCCTCCCCACAGCAATCACCACACTGTTGTCGATGTCCGTAAATCCTTTTTCCTTTTTGCTCATAAGCTTTTCCCCACCCCTACTCAAGATGATGGTTCATTTTCTTATATGGAAGAATACTGTTTTAGTCTGGATCTCTGCAGAAGGAGACTCTGAGATAAGGATGTGAGTTCGCTGGGAGGAGTGATTTCAAGAACCGTTGGAGGGTAAGTGGGAAAGTGAAAAGGGAAGGGAGGAAAATCGGTCACGGGTGTGCTGATGAGGAGCATTATTGTTGTGGGCAGCCAGGGCTCATACCCGTGGGGACTCCGCAGAGACTTTGTGTAACATGCCTCGGGGTTGCCCCACCTGAAAGGTGAGGATTCAGGTATTTATACATTTTCCATTGGACCGTTCTTGTGGGCTGCTTCTGGAGGTATCAACTCACACACGTCCAGCCCTCCCTGCATGCTGCATCATGCCCTGCAGCTAAAGTTGAGCTCTCTGAGTAGCAGGTGCTGATATGAGGCTGCCAGTCATGAGAATCAGAAGAGACACCCAGCAGGACTTGGGCTGGGCCCTGGGGGCTCTCATAGTGTCTGATATGGATGCATATTTCCCTGAACAGAATTTTGTGTGCATAGTTTCCTGATCACTTGACTTTGAAACACTCGTTGCATTCCAATGAGCCATATAAGCCCATGTTGCTAAGCAGTCAGGGAGAGCCTTATGTAAGGATGTACTCTTTAAGGTGAAACCTGGAGGATGAGAAGAAGCTGGCCATATTAAGAGGACAGAGTGGTCCTAAAATCTTCTGCATCAATTTCTCCATTTCAATTCTGAGTATAGAATAAGCAAATTTAAATTTTGGATTGCTTGAGGAGTGATTTTTAGCAATCACATTCACATTCAGAATGAAATTGTTTTTAGCTATCTCCTACAGGATAAACTTCCAAATTTTCCATTTGGTACAATTTTAACATTCACACTTCTTTCCTCTAGTCAATTTCTCTACGCCCACCCATTAGTTAAATTTCCGATCCCATTTTCATCAATCACTGTTTTGACATTTCCCATCTTCCATTGTAGGTTCCTCTAAACCCTTTAGAGTTATGTGGAAACCACAGCTCCTTAGGGAAAAACAACATCTTGTCCTGGCTGGTGTGGCTCATTTGGTTGGAGTATCGTCCTGTGGACCAAAAGGTTGTGGGTTTGATCCCCGGTCCGTGCACATACAAGAAGGCAATCAGTTGATGTTACTCTGTTATGTTGATGTTTCTCTCTCTCCCCCATCCTCTCCCTCCCTCTCTCTCTCTCTCTAAAAAGTAATGAAAAAAAAGTCATCAGGTGAGGATTAAAAGAAAAAAGAAAAAAAGGAGCATCTCATTGAGATACAGAAAACTTCAATCCCCTCTAAAAATGGTGAGGATAATTCAGATACCTGGGACTGGAATTACTCAAATCATTCTGGTGATGAACTTTCCCTCTTTGTCTTGTCTTTCATCCAAAAGTAATTCCATATCCCTCAGATGCTAGTGCTGAAGTGTGTCTTAGGGTCTCGCTGTTCTGGAAGCAATTACGTGGCACTGAGAGGATATAGATGAATCTCTGAAGGGCGTCTTCCACAAAGGCCCAAGTCACAGATATTTTTTTGCTACAGAGCCACTGTCCAAATGGCCTGAGTCACATATTTCTTCTTTCCAGTGTAACACACTCCCATGGGACATGTGGCTTAATATTGAGCATGTTCAGTAAGCAGTACTAGAAGAGATACTAAAAACGTTAAAGAGTTCTGAAGCTCAGATCTCATATTTTGAAAAATTTCTCAAAATCCTCCAGATGGCAACAGCATCACTTGCCATCACACGACAGTGTCCCCTTCCATTATCTTCTCCCATCGATGGCATCGCTGATAGTTCTGACTTTTAGAAGAATCATTTCTCCTACATAGATTTTGAGTTATCTTCTATGCACATGATTGTTTTCTACATCCCAGAGATTCGTCATAATTTGTGTGCCTTTGATGGAAACATTTATTGTTTTTCTGTACTACTGTTAGTTCTTTCCATCAACTTATCTTTCCTTGCAAAGGCTTTACAATGGAAGTAGACATCTATACTCAATTTGTAATATGATATAATTTTCAATTGCCCTTTATTTGTGATCTGTTTTTTCATATCTAGCAACACGAAATTAGCTCTTAAATAAGATTGAATGAATAAAAGACTTAAATCATTGCTTTATAAGATCCAACCTAGTCAAGCCATAGGCAAACTTAAAATATGTATGTTAAAGGAATTCTAGGGTTTCTGGTTTTCTTACCTTGTAGCTGAAATTTATATCAACTTAGTTGAATTTGTTTATGTGGTACTGGGTTGTAAGAAAGAAAAAAGTAGTAATACATAAGCGTAACTTTTTATAACTATAGCAGAAAAGAAAAAAAACCTTAAAGCTGTAAAATTTCTCTTCTAGTGGCTTTTCAGCCTTTTAAAAATAGACTTACAGTGACATCAAACTCATGGTCCCCCCACAAGGTTACTCAGACCAGTTCCAGAAAGTTCCCATTGTTAAGACAAAGAAAGTACTCAGAAACCAAATAGTGGACGTTTAAGTGCTAAAAAATCGGGGTAGCTTTTTGTGTCTTGATTAAGGGAACTCTACCAATAAATGATGTTAGCAACCCAATGAAAAAAGAAAACAATTAGTATTGAATCTCAGTGCCCACTGGTAACTGTGAAGTCCTCATCCTCCACCCAACATATGTTTATCCAAGTAAATGTGCATTTAGTTGGACAGCTGTCTCATTGACTTACTATTAATGTTTATGGTTTTGTAACAATATTGTTCAGACTAGATTTATTCCCCTTTCAACCTGTAGCTCTGATAAATCACCATGGCCCAAAGTAGTTTTTTCCTAGTTCTTCTGCAGTGGTCATGTTGCCCTAGAAGGACCTTTGTGTTGATCGTCTTGAGCCATCTACTCTCCATATGTGATATAGTACAGGTTGCTGCCTTCTCACTTGGAGTATAGTGTCCAGTTCTTACTCAGTTTTTATGCAATGGTCCTTTTGGAGTAGGATCCTAAATATAATCTCATTTGCCTTGTTTAACCTCATATCATAAGACTGAAAGGAGATTATCAAGGCAAGTCTGGAGATACAGTCTTAATAATTTTGTAGGTGTTTACGGTTAATTCCTAAGTGGCAAGGGAAGGGTAAGGGATATTCTAAACCTCTTCAGTATCCCTAACATTCACTATTACCACTGGCTTCACTCCAGTCCTCTCCATGTCTAATGCATAACTGCTGTAACTTATTGTCCCATCAGCTTCAGCCACGCCATGTCTTCCACCCCTTCCCTCCTACAGCCAGAGTAGCGCTCTTTCTTAAAGGTACATCAGATTAGGTCACTCTGTCGCTTAACTGCTTCATCGCCTTTTATATGGAACTCAGATTCCTTCCTGGGAATACAAAGCCTGTGCCAACTTTCCTTGCCTCATCTCTTGTCATGATCTATCTATCTGCAGCCAGGTGGGATTACCTTTGATCCTGGACAGTGCGTGTTGCCTGCTGATTCTCCCCTTCCCTGTCTCTATCTGCACCCGTTCCCCCGAGCAAGGCCCTACTGTATAACCTCCAGGAAATTTGTTCTCCATGACTCCTTTATCCCCAGGCAGAACACGCTTACGTACCATTGCATCCTGAGCTTATCTCTCCTTATTATAATTGTTTTCTAGTCTACATCCTCCCCATATCTGAAGCTCTTGGCAAGAACAGGCTGGGTCTTTTATATCCATAACATTGGGATGTAAAACATTGTAGCTGCCCCATATTGCAAAAGCATGATGAATGCAGGTGCTCCAACGCAGAAGTGAATAAATATTCGGCACTTTAGAAAATGTAATTACGCTGCTGAGAGCCATTCTACAGAATCTCCCCTTTGAGTGAACTCTGAAGCGAAGTAATGATGGCTTTTAGTGAAGCACTAAAATGTGATATGGTGCTCTTTGATGGTTTTTCCTTGGGCTGTTTGTCTTAATAAGTTTTATGTTTTCAAAATTCTCTATGAGGAGCCACATAGGTTACAGTCAAGAATAAACGTTAAAAAACTGTATACATTATTTTGTATTTGTATTTACCTTTACGGCAAATGTGCCGAGAAAAAAAACTGGGGTCAAACCCTTAAGAGGTTAACAGTAGTTTTCTCTAGGGTTGGGAAAATAGATAATTTTTTTTCTTTGTCCTTTCAATTTGTCATTTTTAAATGTATGATTATGCGTTCTTTTTATAAGAAACAATTTTATTTCAAGTATAAAAGTTAAATACATTACATGATTATTAATAATATGATTATTCAAATAATCAAACCACCCCTATCAAGTTACTGAATTTAATCAAATCACACTGTCAAGTTATTTAGCTGTTATTTTGAAAACTCATGGAAAACAATTTACGTTTAGAATCTACGTTTTTAAGTAGAGAAAAATATGACTCTGGAAATTGTAAAACTGGAAACTTCACTTAGATCTTTGGCAAGCATGTGTGTCACTGAGTTGGGAGAAGAACCTGCATCCAACTGTGAGTTATAAAGTTGTCTTTTAATGGAATGTAACCATCTATTTCTGTTGTCAAATCTATTATCCTTTAGTACATAACACACCGGAGATTGAGAATCCATTATTCAGCAAAAGATTTACTATATGAAGAAGTAAAAATAGGTTTAGTCATAATTTATACAGGTCCATATTTATTGGTAGAGCATAAATGAGAAAATGGCTCTAAGAAAAAGGAAGGAGCCAATATTATTTTAGAATATTATTTGATTTTCTTCTTTAAACCCATATGCTTTGCATTTATTACCAGCTAAAAATAAACACTGCTTAAATATTTATCAAACATTAAGATTTCTCTGAATTGTATTTGGGAAGAGCTGAGTAAAATTGTTGCTTATGGGTATTTATTGGAAAGGGGATTAGGTGTCTTTTTAGCCATTTTGAGTTTACTTTTGTGATCAAAGTAATGTTACCTTCTTAGAGGTTCTTGAATATTGTTAATTATCACAATCTAAACATATGATTTATAAAGCTGATGTTCAATCATTTTCACGTATTAGTAAATGTCAAGTAGATACTTCTAAAGGTGACTTTTATCATTCAGTCTTAAGCGTAAAAATTAAACCCTGAAAGCTATATAAATTTTAATACTTGAACACTGAATTCCAATAATGCTTACCTGAAATATAGAACATATATGCATTTAGCACTTTGTAGTGTAGCAGGTAATAGAGCAGTGCCTAGTACATATTATCCCATTGAATTCTCACGACAAACCTATGCAAGCAGGTCTATTGGGGTAATCAACAACCTATAATCTCAGTGGCTTATAACCCACCATGTCCGTGGACAGGCAGCTCTGGACCGTGTCCCACACACTCCAGGCTGACAGAGTAAACAGCAGCAAGGGGAAGGAGAGCTCAGAGACTCCCATCAGCAATTCAAAGCTCCAGCCTGGAAATGGGGATACACCATTCTGCTCACCATTCATTGTTCCAAACTAACCAGCTGGCACCATGCAACCACAACGAGGCAGGGCAGGGAGTACAGTCCTCTGGTGTGTCCAGCAGTGGTAGGAAAAGGAACTATTTGGTGATAGTTCTAATCACTACTACAGTAAGCGGTGTCCCTATTTTACACACAAGGAAACAGACTCTGAGAGAGGTAACTAGCCAAGTCACATACCTAGTAAGCGAAAGACTTAGGATGTTATTAAAGAACTAAGATTGAATATAACGATTTTTATAACCAATTCCACGTGACCTAGAAAGTCACAGGGATATTAAAGACTGAACTGAGAACAGCAGGTATTTCCAGGTCTCACTATTGTGAACTCTGAAATCCTTTGGCTATACTTCCAGCTGCCTGCCTCTAAATCTAGAGGCTAAAAATACTGACTTTCGGTTATGAGAGCTGAGTTCCTTATGAAATTGTCATGGTCCTTGAAATTCTTGGGTAAGTTATTCACAATAAAGAGCACTATGATTTGCAAACACTTTGAAGATGTTGTTAGCAATGTAAGGCCAATAACCCTCAGGAAGAAGCAACACTGCCTATCCAACCTGCATTAGTGGTGTGCATTTTCCATTAAACTGAATTATATAGAGCGACACCGTCCACGCAGTATTCCACGTTAATGGTACCTCTTGGAGTTGTGCAATGCATTGGTCAAACAAAATCTTTTATCCTAGGGAGCAAATGTCATACTTTTCCTCCAATTTCAGGTCCTCTCCTCCATAGCATTTTATGTCTTATAAGTAGATATTGGAAAGGTGCTTCCAGTAAAGTCTTGAGGAATCTACGAATAGTGCACTTTCATTAAGCATTCAGCCAATGCAAGCTCCTTTCTATCATTTCCCTTTCAGCATTGGACAGTGTGCCATCTTCAGCACTTGCTCACAGGTACTGAAGAATCTCAGCTCAGAAATTTCAGCGTCAAGTAAACAAGAAATATGCATTGCTTCTATGTAACCCACGGGAAGTTGTCTCACCCCGTCTGCACTTTAATACTCTGGTGTACTTTCAAAAAAGCCCCTTGCCTTTTTCTACCCCTGGGATCTGATTTAACTGACCTGGTGTAGGGATAAACCATGAATATTTTACAAAGCTGCTCAGATCTTTCTGATAGTAGCCTAGCTTGAGAAACACAGAGCTGGGAATAGTTTTTAAATGTCCTAAAACAAGATTATTACCAAGTTAAATTTATTAGACGAGGGACATGGGAGGGATATAACAACGTTCTTTTGAACAACAGCAACAACAAAAAAAAAACACAAAGAAAGATAAATAACAGATTTGATTCCTCAACCTATTGGATTTGGCTTCTGACCCACAATTTTGCCAGCTCCCACAAATGAGTACTTGCCACATCGCCAAATTCATTAGACCACTAGTTCTCAATTTCGTACATAAGAATGCCCTGGAAAGCTTTCAAAATCCCGAGACCCAGTCCTAGTCAAGCCCAATTAAATCATAATCTCTGGGAGGAAAACAGCTATCATTTTTTTTTAAATATTCTGCAGTTGATTCCAATATGCAGTTAAGGTCGAGAATGACTGCAACAGTTTCGGGGGAGTGAGGGGAGGGGATGGGGGGAGGGGACCAAAGGGGGAAACACTGTAATAGCATAAACAATAAAATATTTTTTAAAAGTCCCTTTTCAGTCAGTAGTGTACTATACTTCTCAGCAACTTTTGGTATCAGCTTCTTCCTCCTTGGGAAACTTATCTTGGGTTCCATGATACCACGGTCTCCTGCCTTCCTCTTTCTTTCACTAACCGCTCCTCTAACTGCTTTCTTTTTCTCATCCTCATGTGCCGACTTCTCTTCTAGGTTTCTACATTATGGAAACCTCCAGACATCAGTTCTTGAGGCGGAATTATCATCTTGCTGTAGCTGATATAGTTTATCCCCATGACTCTAAACACCATTAGTAAGCCAAAAGCTCCCAAATTTATATCACTAGCTCAGATTTCTTTTTTTTAATTTATTGTGGTGACACTGGTTAATTGTATAGGTTTCAGGTGTACAATGCTATAATATGTCACTTGTATGTTATGTTGTGTGCTCATCATCTTAATTCAAGTCTCCTTCCATCACCATTTATCCCCCCTTTACCCTCTTTTACCTCTCCCACCCTGTTTCCCTCTGGAAATCACCGTACTATTGTCTTTGTCTATGAGATTTTTCTTTTTCATAGTCCCTTCACCTTTTTCACCCAGCCTTCAACTCACTCCCTTCTGATAGCTGTCAGTCTGTTCTCTGTATTCTTGAATCTGTTTTTATGTTGTTCATCAGATTCCACATGTATGTGAAATCATATGGTATTTGTCTTTCTCTGAATGGCTTATTTCACTTAGCATAATATTCTCCAGGTCTATTCATGCTGTCACAAAAGATAAGATTTCTTTCTTTTTTTTAATGCCAAGTAGTATTCCATTGTGTAAATGTACCACAACTTTTTTTTTTTAATCCACTTATTTACTGATGGGCACTTAGGCTGCTTCCAAATGTTGGCTATCATAAATAACACTGCAATGAACACGGTGCATCTATTCAGATTTCTTTTTGAGCTTCTTTATCCACTTGGTTGTTTTACTGGTACATTTCCAAAATCAGACTCTTGACCTCAGATGTGTTCATTTCGATGCCTTCCTTGCTCTCACTGTATAATGCAAACCCTTCAGTTGCACAAGCCAGAAATTGGGAGGTGTTCTTATGCTGCCCTCCTGAAACCTCATCCACATACCCAGGCCTTCATCACGTTTCATCCAGTTTATCTTCACATACACATGAAACCCACCTTCATCTCTATTCCTCCACAACAAAATTAATCATCTCTTGTTGCACCATATATTATTCTAAAACTTAATACCTTAAAACACCAATGAATGTTTTATACCTCATACATTTTTCTATGGGTCAAGAATATGAGATCAGTCTAGTTGGATGATTCTGGCTGTAAAGGGGTGCAGCCAGGGGCCCCAAAAGGGGGATTTGTAATGGGGTCTAGAACTTGGGTATCTGGGATTATAGGATATCCCAACCTGCAGAAGTCTGGCTGGGGGTTGGGACACATGGAGCAGGGCCATGGAGAGTTATTTTGCATATCAAAAACAGCAGACTAGTCTTCATATCTATATGCAAAAATGGTTATTTTGCATATCAACTGCAGGCTAGCTAGAGAGATGGGTGTGACTTTGACCTATGATGTAACTGGGAGGCAGCTCCCCCTGGTTACAGTACCTGCCTGAGAGCTTGAAGAGGGTTCCCTCCACACCACGGGGCCACGCCTGCCTGGATTCACTTTCAAGGCAGACAAGAAAGGCAGAAAAATGCAGGAGTGCTGACAGGTGTAGCCCATTGTGGGAGGCGTTGGAAATGGGGTTACAAGGAAGACCTACGCTGGGATTTAAACCTAGGCCTGGCAGCCGTGTGGAGTCTAACCACGCAGTTTTAGGAGTGGAGAGGAGGGCTCCCTTGACCACATGGCTTAGGAAGCAGGAAAGCAAGATGTAGCAGTTTCAAAGGATGCAGAAGGATTCCCCGGCTTGGCACGAGGACATGGTTTTAGATTAAGAACTTTGAGATTGCATTGACACAGCTGAAGGTGCTGGGGACTGCGGGAGACCTGCCCAGCTGAGCACGGATTACTGGGAGGACTGGGAGTCTAGCCAAGCTTCGGACTTCTATTTCTTTTTCCTGAGATGCAGTACCCCTGCCTGACCTGGTTGGGAAAAGTAGGGGAAGGCAGGACTGTGAGTGTGTATGTGGGTGTTTTAAAGGAACTTTGGGATTTTTAATGGTGACATTCTGCCATTACTCTAAACTTGTATAACTTTTGAGTAAATAGTTCCTTTCCTTTTTATCAAACCCTGTCATTAAGAGCCACAATTCCTAAGGGTGGAGGGCAAAGAACCACAGTGACAGAAAGACCCTGGGTGGGGGGGCTTGTTTCGGTGATAGTATCTGGGCCCCCATGGGTTCATTCTGTAGCTGGGCAAGGGGGCTCTCGTGAGGTTGCATGAGATATGGGCCAAGGGCACTCATCTGAAAACTTCACTAGCTCAGCAAGATCTGCTTCCAATGTGGCTCACTTACATGGCTGGAGATTTTGTGTTGGTTGTTGGTGAAGAGAGGTAGGAGAGGGTTAAGGGGGGACTTCAGTTCCTCCCCACATGAAACTCTCCAGAGAGTTCCTGAGTGACCTCATGACAGAGCAGCTGAATACCCCCAATGAGAGTGATCCAGGAGAGAGCAAACAGGAGGCTGCAGTATCTTCAGGCTTACCTCTGGGAGTCACACACCATTATTTCTGTAGCAGGGTGCAGCCAAGAGGTGGGACCAAATAGGGATTTGTAGTGGGGTCCAGAACTCAAGGTGTCCAGGAAATATTAGAAAAATATACATAGGCTGTCCTCACCCCCACAAGTCTGAACTGTGGGGATGGGACTCCTGGAGCAGGGCCATTCAGAGCTGTTTTGTATAGCAGCAGCTTTGCAGCTAACCTCTGCCATGGTCGTTTAGCATATCTATAACATTTAACTGGTTTCATAGATGTGTTAAATAGCTGTGGCCTTGTTTTGAGCCAGGGGGATGGAAGTGACTTGTACTCAAGATGTAACTGGGAAGGGAGGAACACACAGCTTTTGGGGAGAGGGGAGAACCCTGCAGCTTTCGGGCTCCCTTTGCCATGCAGCTTAGGAAGCTGGGAAGCAAGATGTAGCAGCAATGCAGGGCTCTCTCTTAGCAGTTCAGGAGAATGCAGGAGAGATGCTGTGGGAAGGAAAGTCAGGACCATGAGGCTTTGGAGGAGTGAGGACCCCTCGGCCTGAGAGAGAGAGAGAGAGGACCACATGGCTTTGGGTGGCTCCTTTTGCCACACGGCTTAGAAAGCAGGAGAGAGTTTGCCTGGAAGAAAACGGGGAAAGGACTCTTGCCCCAGGGTGGGCTATGAGAAGGTGCCACATGGTTTTTGGATTAACTGGAGATCACGGTGGTGACACAGCTGATGGTGTCGGAACCAAGGGGCTGCCTGAATCACGGACTTCTACTTTTTCTGAGATACGGTACCCTGGAATGGGCAAAGGGGAGAAGGAAGGACTGTGTGTGTTTGTGGGTATTCTGAAGGACTTTGGTATTTTAAAGGAGACATTAAGTCATTACTCCAAGCCTGTATAACTTGAAAATAAATAATTCCCTTCTTTTTCACTGGTCTCTGGCATTGAGAGACGTCTTTCCTTTGGCAGCGAGCAAAACGAACCTAGTACAGGGTGGGGAACCCCAGGAGCATAAAGGGGGGTCCTTTTGGTAACAGTATACCATTTACTAACCCCCGCCCTGTTCTGTAACATTCTGTATGATCTTATTGGTTACACAGATCAGCCCTATTGAATGTTCAAGAAAACTACTCCAGGATGTGAAAATCAGGAGGAGAGAATCACTGGGGCTAATTTGGAGACTGGTTATCACAACAGCCAACACTCTACACCATAATTAACTTCTCATCCCCAATATTACAATACCCTAAACAATAACTTCACTTCTTGGTCCTCATTTCAACCTTTTCCACAAAGCAGACAGAAGGGTCTTTCAATAGAGAGCATTTCAATGCCATTATACTGAACCTGGAGATTCACTCTCCTTATGGCTCCAGCCTCCCCTTCAACTTCATGCCCAGCTCTCTCCCCTCACCACCATCTTTGTTGAAGCTACGCTTTTTCCTAATATTCACCAAGCCAGGCTCTTCCCCATTTCAGAGCCTTTGCAGGTGTTTCTTCTTCGCGTATATATTGCTTCTCCCTCCCTCCCCTGAATCCTGCTGTTTTTATTCATTCTTTAGACCAGGTGCTTCTTCAGAGAGGCCATCCCTGCTTCCCAACTTAAAACTTCACCCAGTACTTTTCCATTGTAACTGTCATCACAATCAATAATGATATTTTGTGTTTATTTAGTTACTGTCTGCATTATGGTGGCAAGAGCCAAGGCAGCAGTGACTATATATTGCTCAGCAAATTCTTAATATTTATGAATGAAATGAATGAATGACTTCTAGTCTTTAAGTGAGGATATTCGTTGAGCTCTCCAAATTTCAATTTGTGTTTCTGTTTTTTTAACCTTTGCCAACAATCCCAATGCTAGAGGTGAGAAAACAAAGATGGGAAAACCAAAAACTTCAGAAAAATTTTAGAAAAAAATTTTCACTATTCTGCAACTTTTAAAAATTCCTCACCTGTGGATACATTTATTGATTTTAGAGAGAGGTAGAGACTGAGAGAAAGAAACACTGATGTGAGAGAGAAATGTCAATCGGTTGCCTTCTGTCCATGCCTGACTCTTTGGTGTTGTTACGGGAAAATGAAGCGACCAAACTCCTGGTGAGAGGTATAAGTCACAGACCCTTTATTACGCATGCGGACCCTAGGGAGAAATCTCCAAATCTAGGGCCCTGAGCAGAGGCATGAGCTGGCATATATACTCTTCAGAGATGTATGGCTTACGTAGCACTTCAGGAGTCAGGTTACAAGCAAGTCTAAAAAGTA